>WAAG01054765.1:6242-25105 GCA_013390105.1 Tichodroma muraria | reverse complement strand
CAGATCCAAAGGTTCCTAAAGACAAACTTGTGATAAAAATTTTACACCCATTTGTTAAAATTTTTATCTCATGCCCTAGCAACATCCTATGAGTAATTCCTGTCTTCAGGAACTACATGGATCTTATATTTTTGTCCTGATTTAACTATTTTTTTCATAAATTGAGCACAGTCATAGTTGGTTTTTTTTCCCCAAAGCAGACTGGGTTGGATCTGACGAGATGAACATGGGAGCACACAAATCTTAAGAAACTCTCCCCAGGCTTCTGGCTCCCTGTTGATAGTCCATGCTCTCCAGTGTCACACAATGTCTGTAATAGTACACTAATGTAGTGTAAACACACTGTGTTTCAATGCTGCAGTCAGTGCTTTCTCTTACACAAAGCACTCAATTCTAAAGGAGAAGGTAAGCAAATTACCAGTGAAAGAAATAGAAATTAAGCATTGTTTTCCCTCATTTTTGCCTTATTAAGTGCGCCCCCAACCACCTAGCCATCCTCCTTGTGAATCCTCCTCTTTTATCACAACACAGTGACAGGTAATTCAGATTTCCCCTCTGCCACCCTGACCACCTTACCCATATTGGCAATCTCACAGCCCTGACCTTGGTACTCACAGAGCCCAAAGCCATCTTGGTGCTGCTGCTCAGCTTCTTCCTGTTTACTAACCGAGGTATGTTTGTGCTCAATTATAACTGTCATGCTACTGAATCACTGAAAGATACAGGACAGCAGTTGAGTGTGGAGATTTCTAGGAATAAGACATCCTTCTTGTGCTGCTGAAGTCTCTCTTTCTGAAATGCTTGTGGTTAGTGATTTGAAGAATCCATTTTTTATTGTATTCACCAAGATAGATGCATGCTGATTCTGGGCAATGAGATCTCCTCATTCAAACTCCTAAAAGTATAAAATAAACTACATGTTCTTGCAGTTCTTTGTAATATAATCAGTTACATATCTGTGTATGCAAAATATTGTTCACCTGCATTTTTTTACCCGTAGTATGAAGTGATGGAAGACGGTTATTCAGAGTAGTTGCTGCATTCTCATTGAAGAAGGCAGCTGACAACCTGGTTCAGTTCACATCAAGCACGCAGTAAGACAGATGATCATTGTTGAGACACTGCTAACGCTTAGTCACGATACTTAGTGTGCTCTGTGTGAGATAATGACAGGTTTGAACCTACACTTTGGATAATAATATGGGATTTTTCATGTATTTCAGAAGGAACAGGAAGAGGAGGGTATCATTCTTTGTTCGTTATTGTTTCAGCTAAGTGAGAGGAATCATGTAGGGCATTGACTGGAACAGTTCAGCATAAAGACTTCACCCTTTCCAACGCATGCTGGTGACTAGTTGTTGACATGATTAACTAGTGACCTAGATATTGTAGAATGACAAGAAATGTCCATGCTGCATGGAAAAATCTTTGGTTTACTACAGCATTTCTTGCATCTCCTCTGGCAGCCAGTGTTCAGGCAGGATACCACACTTAATCAGCTTGGCCTTGCACAGCAACCTCCATCTTTCCATAAACACGGAAAGCGCATTTCAGCTTCTCCCTACCAGACTGGATGCAGTGTCTGTGTGAATACTCAACAGACTGCTCCCTCCCTGCAGCCTCCACAAAACTAATGCCATACTTCTCATACTTGCAGAACAGTGCTACAGTCTGTCTCCTTCTCCATGATCCCAGGCTTCCAGAAGAGTTGACCGGGCAGTCTTCAACTGGCAAAGTGAGTGGCCTGGAAAAGCAGAGTGGTGGAAATGTGAAAAGAAGTCAAGGAGGTGTAGGGGCTGTCTTATCCACCATGGAAACAGCTGCAGGATGGCTGTTTATCCATGCTCTGTCATCCGCGAGGCTCAGTGTAGTGTCCCTCTCATCCTGCATGAAGAATGAGTTCTCTAATGCATCAGAGCCAAAGAAACTTTGTGTGCCTGTATTTAACATGAACAGAGTGACAGTGTCACTTCTGATTGCAGGCTGAAACACAGCTGTTTTCACTAAAGCCCAAATAATTATGTAAGGAGTGAGAGTCACAAGACATCTGATGAAAAAAAGGAAATGGAGGCATAGCCTGAGAATATAAGGCTCAGATCCTAAGAACAGGATGGGGTTGTGTTTATGCAGGTAGGCAGGTAGTGAAAAATGTGATTCAGATGTTTTTATGAGGCAGAGCCGTATAACTACAAACTGGGTAAAGTTGCCAAATTTCTGTGTGGTTCCATTGTGCTTTAGGGAATTGTCACACCCCTGATGCCATACTGGAGAGGAAGAAGGTGACATCCCTCTAGGGGAAGTCCAGCTCGTCATGCAACAGCACCCATATTTTCCCAACCAAGAGCTGCACCAGCCACTTTGCCAGGAATGGGAGAGCCACACCCCATCTGCAGAAAATAGAGGGTATTGCAACAAACAACCCTTAAAAAAATGGACAGCTCATAATGGCTGCAGGCCGCAGCAGGCCAGTTTCTATCCTTCAATTAGTGATCTTCCAAATTACTCACCAGTGAGCATTGCATCAAAGACCTGCAATCTGCAAGGGCCATATCTAAGTATTCAGTGACAGGACTGGTAGAACCACTTTTTTGAAGGTTGCCCAACTTCTCTTTATAAGGTCCCATTTTCTGTTTCCTTCCATCTCTGCCAAACTTTTATCAGTTCCAACTCACATGTTTCAAGCTTAGTGCCTGCCAACAGCTCATTGTCTGTTAGTTGGGTTTGATGATTTGGTTTGGTTGAGTTTGGGGCAGATATCTTATTTTCTGTTTAATCAGTTTAGCTGTTTCCAAGAGAGATTTGTCAAAAACAAAGAAAGACAGAAACAAACAAAAACAACAGAAAAAAAATGTGGATTTCTTCCTATAATTGCTCCTTGTGGCAGAGAACTGAAATTTCAGATGGTCCTCAGGTCATGAATCTGCCAGGAAAGCCCGTGCTAATGATGTTTCAGCTAATCAGATTGCAAATGTCGGCTTGCAGCCCGTGCAGTAGGTGAAGTTTGGTCTTTCCATACAGCTACTGACTGTGGCACACGGTGACAACATCATCAGGAACAGCATTTGACCATTTCAAGAAGGGAGAACTAAACTGAATAGGGCACAAGTATCAGGTGTGGGGAAGCAGGCTTGCAGGCAAGAACCTACCGCCAGTGTGCAGTCACTAAGTGATCCACTCATTCCCTGAAAAGGAAAAATCTACTTGGACCAAATCAAGAGGACAACCTGTGAGTGAGCCTGTTGTTGCTATTTGCTTCTGTCATCAGTTTTAAGTACAGCAAAATGAACCCTGCCAATTTGTACAAACTAGTTTAGAAAAGGCTCTGAGTAATTTCTGGAGGTAAATACATTATGGATGCTCCAGGTAAATATGTGGGAATGATAGGCATGTGGCTGTTGCTTGGGCTTGGGAGACTGTTAAACCACAGTGAGAGCCACTGTCAATCAACCAATCAATCAATCAATTACCATTGATTAATTAAAGGGAAAAAGAATGACAACAAAGACACTGTAATCCTGTTTTCTGAACAAAGTAAGCATGTGTAAGCTCCAATCATTACTGAGCCATGGGCACTGCAGTATAAGGTGTCTGGAATGGGATCAGTGTGTGGTAGGAATAGCCAGGGGGAAGAGAAGCTGTACCTTGGAGCAGGAGGATACAGCAGTGAGACCAGGCAAGCACAGTGAGACCAGGCAACTGTGTGAAGGTAACAGCAATAAAAGAGTATTGATGATAGAACTTAGAGGCCAAATCAAGGGAAAGGTAGTAAAGCAAGGGAGATAGGCTTAGAGGGGGACCAAGTGTACAGGGGGATCCTGTACACTTCCCACTCTCCTCCTTCAAGGACAGATACAGGGCTAGAGAAGCTTTTTCCAGCTTTCCGGGCCTATACCACTTGGTCCAAGGCATAATAGAGTGCCCTTGCCACTTCCAGACTGCAGTGGGGAAAAGCATGGGTCCTCGTTGGGATACAGGCTGGCTCCCGCAGCTGCACAAGGGTGCGATGGGATGTGGCCTGGACAGGTATTTGCAGCACCAGAGGGCACCAGACAGCAAGGAGCAGGTGTTATCTGGGTCCTTGTGGCTACAGAGTTAAAGGGGTGGGAACAGGAGGCTGAGTTGGAAAAGTGGACAGGAGGAGCCATACATCATGAGTGTATGACGTCAGAGTGGTGATCTCAAAAAGCTTATCTACTTTTTTCATTCGCTCTCTGTAACTGACTCGGAGTAAATCTCAAAATACATGGCTTCTGGGATTTCTCTCTTTGCTTTGTCAAATCAAGAAAATAAGACTACAATATAAATTCAGCCTACTCCCTCTACTAACTCTACCTCACTGAACTGGACATGTCCATACCATTCATACCCCAAACAAGGCTTTGCAAAACACTTTAGAGAAGAGGGAACCACTAGAGTTTTTTAACCTCGCAAGTGTGGTGAAACTTGTGCTGTTGCTCTCTATGGTCAGCACTCATTTACACCCATAGAAGCAACAAGACACAGGGTAAACCTTTCAGCCACTGCACCACCAATTGCAGCCCCCTCAACCTAATGCCAAAAATACCATCTCTACTCCCCTGGCATCTGTCACTGGAGTCATTGGTCTCAGTTGATTTCCTGCCCTCTGCTAAAAATCTGGTAGCAAGAAGGCCCAGAGGCACTCCCTGTGACACAAATCTCTGCACTAATATGATCATTTGAACCCTGGAAAAATCAGGCTTCCTTTTTTCCTCTGTGTCCTTGTGCTCTGAAATTAGATTTCCTTAGATGTAGGGTAATTAATATGAGTCCTCTCCCCAAAAAAAGCACATCAGGCTACAGACTTTACTCTTCAGCTGCAAACTGAGAGAAGTATTACACCCTCCCTACACAACTTACTCAAAACCCAGTCTCAGGGCTCTAATGGACTGTTGAAGAGAAGCAGCTGTGGCCAAAGCAGACTCCTAGTCTGGGAAATACTTGAAGGAAGAGAAAATATCCTACCTGGCATGATGATTTATGGATGATGATGATGTGTTCAGAGTAAGACATATCATGATGATGATGATGTGTTCAGAGTAAGACTTTCAGTTGTTCCCCAGCTACATAGATATCTCCCTCTTTTTACCCTACAAATTAGAACCTTTAAATAACCCATTTTTTTCCCACTAAACATTTTAGTCAGGCTAAATGGGGTTTTTTCCTTGTGTTTTGTCACTGTAACTGCTCAGAGCAGTAGTGGCCTCCTTTGCAAAGGTCATTACAGGGCCTTTCAGCTAAATTAGCTGCTTTAGGTCTGACAACTCCTCATGTAAACTCATTTTCCTACTGCTCAGCTTGAGTTTCACAGCAAGCTGAGCCACCAAGAGGGAAAGGATGTGATCTACCAATAACAAGAGATTAGAAACACCTTGTTCTGGAAAGAAAACTAAGAAAAATATGAGGATGTGTATGAATAGAAAAAAGTATTCAGAAAACCTTGATGTGTCATCTTAATCATCTCCCTATCCATTAATGTACTTGAAACCTCTCACAAGGTTATGATAAGGAGCTGTTCACCAGAGTTGCAAGAAGACAAAGCATTCTGTTTTTTTCCAAGCAGCAAGTTACAACATGAAAGTGAACATGGTGTGCAGAACACTTTTCACCTCCACGTTCCCATCCAGAACTGTATTTTCCCTTGATAAATGATGAACTACGTCCTACAGCTGTGCTACATATTTCAGACTAACAAGGGCAGAAGTAAGGTCACAGCAATTCTAGAGTGCTATTAGACAAAGGGCTCAGGTTTGCGTCATGTGCTCTGTGTTTCATGCAGCATAGATTTAGACTATTTCCCAAATCCCTTGTTTACCTGGGGACATGGCAACAGTCAACAGTTTATGTACACTGAAGTTAGAGACATGGCCAGCTTATGCATTTTTCCCTTCCTCTACCAAACATTATCTTGTTCCTTTAAACCCAGCTTAACCTTACTTTGGTTCCTGTTTCTTCAGGGCACCATACACCAACAAGAGAAGTGAAAGCAGCTATTTCTGTTTCTTTTGACTCCTCTGAGCAGTTCCTGAACGCTTGAAAGTGAATAAGATCCAGAGACACCTCCAAGAGGATGAGTGAATCTCTTGTTCCAGTTCAAAACAAAAGGGATCCTTGAACTAAATGTCTGATGCAAAATTTCTCGTCCTCATCTAGTAACAGGAGTTTGATCTGCTGCCAGCAGCTTATGGTCAGACTGTGCAAGAGCTGAACAGTAAACTTGGGATTCATGTCACTGAACACCTGTTAAAAAAAAAAATCAGATGGTCATCTAGGCCTCCTCAGCACACAGTGCAGACAGACAAAGAGAGTTCATCACATCCCTTTTATACCTACTTTGGGTGGTACAGATTGTTCCTGGAAGGCATCTTTTTGTCTCCATTGGGTGTGAAGACTGGTATGAGCTAGATGATGAGCTATCAGGCTGGGGTTAAGTGAGAGGCACTGAAATCATCTTAGCAGCTATGTTTATCTGGGCCTTTTGTTCATATGGGCATTTATATCTAGGATCTCCTGACGCTGTCAATTCCAAGGCATTCAGAGGACTGATAGTGGTGCCCCTAGTGATCTCCTGTCTCTGCTGCTTTCTGGCTGTTTTTGTTTTCAGGAAGTTACTTCCCTTCAACCATGAACACAGTTCTAGAATTACAAAGATGATGAAGGAAAAAAAGGGGAGGTTACCTCTCCCCCACTCTTAATGGCATCTGAAAAATGTCCAAAAGCAGCTCTTAAATGAGTAGCTCTGTGAGCAATGTAACTGGTGACTCCTGATTTCCTATGGATTCCTGTTTACAGTTAAATTCTCTGTTGCTTAATAATGTCCAAATGCCAATTACAGCTTCTCTGGCACTTGGAGAGGTCATAATGATCCACTCCCACGTAAAGTGTCTGGTGTCACATCTGAGTTCTGCCTGGGCTTTTCCTCCAGTGAAGGCATATACATGATCTCTCTTCTAGAGAGACATCTATTTTCCTAACTGGAATTGAGTATGAGTTCAAAGACCTGAGTGGCAGCAAGCCTCTTGAAAATTCAAAGAGAATCCATTTATACTGTAAGGTAAATAAACTGAAAAAGGAAATACTTTTCCCTCTGTACAGCTTTCAATGAAAACTTTTCTTCACCTCTGCCTCTTTTCCCCGTTACATCACACCTCTGAAGGCACAGACCTGGCAGATGGCAAAAAAAGAGTAGTTGCCTTTGTTGTTATTTAGATATAGAGGATCTTAATGTATGTTAGTAACTGCTGAGTTGGGTGGAGAAGCTTCCTGATGGAAAATTGTGCCTCCCTTTGAAAAAAAAAAAAAAAGAAAGAAAGAANTTGAATGCTCATATCATAAAACTGAATACGAAATAATTACCATAAATGAGGCAACTAGTTCCTACACCCTCTGCAACTTGGATGGCATCCTTCTGTGTCATCAAAATAAAAGTTACTTGCAGAAAACACATCACTTACTACCTTATCTCAGTTACCCAAGCTCACACATACAAAAGAAGAAGACCAAAGTCTTCTAAATTAGTTCTCTCCACAAAGAAATTTAACTCTGTGAAGATTTTAAGTCTTTTTATTTCTCCAAAACTACTGGCACTAGGATAGGCATGATGTTATCCCTAAACAGGGTGTTCCTTAGGCTCTTTGCCAGTTTAATTGGCTTATTCATATCCTTCCCTTCCAGATTACCTCAGGGTGATTTACATGTTGGAGGCCTATAAACACTGATGAATCAGTACATGAAAACTAAAAACATTGTTCAGTATCGGACAGGATCCTCACTGGTTTTTGCCCCCAAATTAATTGTTCTCACTGGAACAACCTAGTATGTCATCAACCTCTGACATCATTCTAATGCTATACAGAGAAAAGAGTTGCTGAAATACAATGGCACTACTGTAATTTGGTTTCTACCAGTGTTTCCAGGTACTGTGTAGGAACAAGAAACAGGTGAGGTTTTCAAATAGAAAGACACAGATATTCCCCATCTGGCTTCTTCAGTTGACTGGCCATTTTGAAGGCTCTCTCCTTCTGATTTTCCATCAATAAATCACTGTGACTGAGCTCTAAAGAAATGCAAATACAAAGACAATTTAATTTTCTCTCTCTGAGAAACAACTTTTGTTGTAGCAGTTCAACATCTACCCTAATATGGTTTTATTTAGAAACAGCTTGTGGACTTCCAGTGAATTCAAAACAATTTCCTCCACTTGTTAAACCTGAACTACACCTCTAGGAAATATTTTGCAGGCCAGTTAAGGACAACTTTACCTCCACCAGATACAAAAACAAGCAAAGATTTGTATTCATGGATAAAGAAAGAGCTGAGAAAGGTTCATTTTGCCTTTTTGTCAATTAAAGTCTTAGACTTGCATGTATCTCCTTTTTGTGACATGAACATTTTCATAGAATCATAGAATGGTTTGGGTCAGAAGTCACCTTAAAGATCATCTAGTTCCAACTCCACTAGACCCCATCCAACCTGGCCTTGATAAAATGGTTTTGATAAAATGCACTGGAAAGCTTTACAGATTACACTTCTCTATGATTTTGGTAACAATTTAATATATTTTGTCTCAGTATTCTCACAAAAAGCAGTCACTCCATCATCCTCCAGAGAATTACTATACCCCATATTCAAACACATTACATTTCCTCCTTACATTATATGTCCCTGCAGTGCCTTTCCTAAGCAAGCTCTCTGCTTCTAGACCAAACCTATAACTGCCTATACAGACACTCATGGAAATACAGCACTCTTCCAATAAGTTCCTATTTTGCTTTCCAAAAAAATTTTGATGCTTAACATCAATCTCCCTAAGATCATCAACTAGCACTTTTAAATCCATTTCACAGTAAGATTTCCATAATGTCTTTAAAAGCCACAGATTGCTTCATAAGGCAGCCCTCACCATTCCGGTACTTGTTTTCACAAGGACTTTGGCATATCAGCTGCTAATAAACTCTGTACTCTTAATAACAGAGTCCATACACTTAAATACCTGCTGGAGGATGAACGCTACTCTACCATTACAGCTGAAATATTTCAAAGTCCAGCACTTTCAAAACAGTTCAAATGCCTTAATACTAATTTCCCTGTTTGCACTAGCAGTTGTGGTTACAGGTGTCATGCACTTATTAGGTCTGCTTAGGTATTAAAACTTGCACTCAAATTCACTCATATTTGCATTCACTGACTGCATTTATCTACAAAAAAATCTGCAAAACATGTCATGCCCACGTTGACTCTATACAACATGTTCATACAGCAGTTCTAAGCAACATCACAGGAGTATTACAGTCCGTATATGTAAATGCAAGTGAGCCACTGCATGATGTTTTTAATATATAATACAGGAAAGCAAACGTGTAATGAAATGGTGGGAAGAATGAGGAGTGAACTCCCTAGAATTAAAGCATACATATACATAATTTTTATTAACAGCTGGAATGTTTCATTCTTACTAAATACTTTAAAAACACAAACCAGTAAATAGAATTCAGATCTCACAAAAAGCCCATTTCAGGACTTCATCATTTAGAGTAACAGAGAAGCATTGCCTAACCAAGGGAAATAAATGGAGCCCACACTCCAGACTCACTGCAGGAAAGTGAAGAACTGGCAGCCCTTTGAATTCCTCCTCTTTGATCCACAATGAAAAAGGATAATAAGGGTGTGCATGCTCGCCCTTGTCTAGTTTTCACTTTCTTCAAGAAAAGGAGCTATGCTGATTCAGGGCTCTAGCTGTGGCCCAGGAGAATTTTGTCCTTATACTCCCCACACATTAAAACTACTTTCTACAAGTTCTCAAAACTTTCTCTCCCTTTCCTTAACTCAATCAATTCTAGTAACAGACGCTTCTTTGTTGCTTGTCACCAAAGTATTTTAAGCACTTTGAATCCTGTCTCGTTTTAGACTTGTTTCTAAAGGAGTCAGATCTGGCCTTCAGCTCTTTGTTTTTCTTTCAAAACCTTATTGAACGAGTTGTGCTCCTCTGCGTTCACTTCAAGGACACCACGCTCTCTTTTGTCATGATAACTCTCACACTGGAATGCCTCAAACATTTAAATGCAAAAATAAAATTATCTTTTCCATTTATTATTTTTAATATCATCCCTATGGCTGTGAGTTTCAGATGACCACCAAAAAGGATACACTGGGGGCCACAATGCACAAAATGGGGCTAAACCCTTGCAAATTGTAGCTCAGGCAAGAAAAGCAGCACCTTTTAATCAGGAACGTTCAGTTTATGACTCTCTATTTATACCTTATATTGCAACAGGGATTGACGCTGCAGTAGGTCTGGCCTGCTCATCCACAGTGGGCTCTTTCTCATAACATTAAATGTAAGCATGTGTTTTGTGAGCACGGGTATTGTATAGAAAATCTGCTCCTGCTTCCACCCAAGTCAACAGGAAAACAAAACAGTCTAGGAGTCAGAGCTTTCCTTTCTTTACTTTTATTTAAATGTCAGTGTTTTATGTGGTTGTTTATTAAATAATAATAACACAATAATGCCCAGAGGCTCCAATTAAGGCTGGGAAGTCGCTGCAGTGGGATTGTGCGAAGGCGGAGGAAGGGACGGCGGGCTGGGAATGGGCCGGCTCCCCAGCGGCGGGGAGCGGGGCTGGGAGCAGGGGCTGGGAGCCGGGGCTGGGAGCAGGGGCTGGGAGCCGGGGCTGGGAGCCGGGGCTGGGAGCAGGGGCTGGGAGCCGGCTCCTCTCGGCCGGCGGGAAGGGACTGCTCCCAGCGCTCCCCGCCACCGGCACCAGCACAGCCTTTTGTTTGCGTGGGAGTTTGATGTTACTTTGGTTTTAGGGTTTTATTCGTTTGGTATTTTTTTTTTTTTTTAATGTCGGTACACAGAGCAACCAGGAAGACATAGAAAGATGTTTTCTTCAAAGTAGCTGAGGGAAAAAGAAGAGTGTATGTAGCTGTATATGCTAATTCTTATTAATTAAAACTAGAGTGCTGTGCTGGAGCTGTGCACAGGCTTTTTAGCTAATATTAAAACAAAGGGTTGATTGCCTTCCACAGAAATTCGCCTTGGCAAAGGTCTGTTTGCTGCAGTGGAGCTACTCCTCGCTTCACATCAGTGTGAGGATCAGGCCAGGAGCCCTCAAGACGGGATCAAAAGCCGGTAACAAAACAAAAGGACAAACAGGAGGCACATAGGGAGGACAGTCCTAAGGAGTGGGATAAGAACAAGCATGTTGCTCTTGGCAGAAAGCAACTGGCAAAAATTAATTGTGTAATCAGTCTCTTGCTCAGTTCTTTTTGTTTTGTTATGAATTAGGATTTGTTTTTATTATAGAGGAACAGGATATATTTCAGGAGAAGAATTTGAGCTGGATAGGTGCTATGGCAAAAGTATATTCTATGGGGAGATTTGAATGAAGGCAGTGTGGATTTGGTTCACAAGATGGGTGCAGTTGTTCCAGGCTTGAAGAAAAAAGGGTACCATGAGTGAAAGTCCTCTGAGGAAAGCCAGAAAAGGGAATGAAGAAGGGAAGGAAGTTATTAGAGAAAAACTGGACTGAACCAGGTGTGGGATTGACACAAACCCCAAATGAATGCATCAGCAGAAGAACGCCAGGCCCCAGAGAGGCCTGAAACCAAAAGGATGAACAACCCAAGAACATCCAAGAAGGGGCACAAAGGTGATGAGAATCTCCTGGTTAGTGAGGAAAAAGGGTGAGGAGGGCAGTGAAAACTGTCTCCTGAAATGGTGTACAGAGACCCTGAACTGTAGGTGGAAAGGAGAAATTAAAGATTCCCTGGTAGAGAGTTCTAGAAAGCTGGTAATTTATGAGCATCTTCAGGCTAGAGGTGACCTAAGTCTGGGGAAGAATTTTGGAAACAAGGTCTGAGGTGCTTCCGGAAGCAGGTCGTTGGAAATACTTCACAGAACAACCATGACCTAAAACCAGCTTTTATATGAGAGAGAAAAAGGAGCAGATCAGCTTGAAGGACGACAGAATTAGAAGTGGTAGTAGAGAAAGGACAAGGAGTGGGTTTGCCAGCAAAAAAATAGGTGCTGTCTTTTGTTTTATGAATGGAAAATACACGCTAAATGAGAAGTACTGTATGGGATTGGCAGAGGGGAACAGAGGGGAGGTTGATCAGAGGGGGAAAAGTAGGTTAAGCCATAGGTGTGTATAGATGGTAGCACTCACATACATAGCACCTTGCTTGGGAGACCAAGGAGCATTCTGGATGTCAGCAGGAAGGAAGAAGTTTTTGAGAATAAGATGCAGCCAGGTACTATCTGAAAAGAACAGAAGTATGGATATGACAGGTAAGATAGTGACAGAGGAGTTGAACACTTAGTTCACTAAGTGAACACTTGGATCTGGAAAAATAGGAGTTTTAACTCAAGTCCCAGTTCTTCACTGTTGTATGCAGAAAACTGAGCTTTATAAAAGCAAAATTTCCAGCTGGCTTCCATGCAAAATTTCCAAAGAGGCAACAGGGGAAAGTACCTGTCCATTTCTTATGTGTTGAGAGTGAACAGAATGAACAGTGTCTCAAACATTCTCCTAGTCCTGAGGAAGTCAATAGGAGATAGTTAATAGATAGCTCAGTTGTCACTCTGCCTTATGCTGGCTTGTTCACTAACATACTGGCACAGAAGCAAAATTGACCTTTACCATATCTCAGCCCAATACAGCTGTGTGAAGTCATGGAGGATCCAGGCTCCAGTCCACTGAAAAATTAGAGAGATGTTCACAGCTCAGCATATTTGACTTCAATGGCTCTTAATTTACATTTTCAGTATTACTCACATTATTAATACTTGGCCTGTAATTCTTTTTCACCATTCCAGTTCAATATACTTTTAGTTGACTCAATTCTACTCTCCAATTAATATGCAATACCATGCTGCTCCTTTGCCCTTAGAATCAATTATGAGAAGTTCTTTTACAAAGACGTAAGAGAACATTTTGTAAAAAGTCTTTTCATAAGAAGTACAGTTTTCCTTTCTGCTAAAGCACTGTGACAGTTTTTTTTAAGATCAATAGCAAAGCAGAATTTAACATGGTGCAGTGTTTGTCCAAAATCCAGGCGGGGAAAATTATATATGAAGTTTAAATATGTAAATTCTTAACAATAATAAAAGGGAGGAAGAAAACCAATAGGCATGATGTAATAGTTTGTGTATAAAAATGTTTGACATTGGGGGGTAAGGGTATTCAGGACATGGTGATGTAAGGCAATCTTTCTTTAGGTTGCAGTAGCATTTCCAGTACCTTATGACACTACCCTCTTACACACCATTACTTTTTTTTGGTGATCCTACACAAGGTTGTGACTAATAAGAGTTAGAGAAGAGTACTGATCCACGCTTTGCTAGTTGATGCTTTCCTGAAATCATTGAGGTAATTGCAGTAGTCAGAGCTGCAAAATTTTACTCAGTGCTTCCTAATTATTCTATATCCAGGTCTGTTAGCACAAGTCATACACCAGTGAGTTTAGTAATTTTCTTTTTATAGTTTCAATATATTATTCTGAATATAGGTGAAGTGACTCAAATGGGTTATTCCTGCTTCACATCCTTCCAAGTTGTCACATTTTAACTCCAGCCAGCAACTAAGCACCACACAGCCACTCCCCTGGTGGGATGGGGGAGAGAACTGGAAAGGTAAAAGTGAGGAAACTCCTAAGAGTTTTCTGAGATAAGGACACTTTAATAGGGAAAGCAAAGGCTGCACACATAAGCAATGCAAAACAAGGAAGTCACTCACCGCTTTCCGTGAGCAGGCAGGTGTTCAGACATCCCCAGGAAAGCAGGGCCCCATCACACCCAACAGTGACTTGGGAAGGCAAATAGCACAACCATGAATTTCCACCCCCCCACACTTCTTCCCCAGCTTTATATGCTGAGCATGATGCCATATGATGTGGAATGTCCTGGAATGCCCCTTTCATCATTTGGGCTCAGCTGTCTTGGCTGTGTCCTCTCCCAACTCCCCAAGCATCCCCAGTCTCCTCATTGGTGGGATAAGAGGCAGAAAAGACCTTGATGCTATGCAAGCACTGCCCAGAAAAAATGAAAATATTCGTGTGCTATCAACACTGTTTTGGTCACAAATCCAAAACCTATCCCACATCAGCTACTGAAAAAAAAAATCAACTCCATCCCAGCGAAAAACAGCACACCAGTATAATGTTTAGTTCTGCTGTGACTTTGTTGTTATAATTTTGTATTACAAAACATCCTGGGTTATTCTTAATAGTCTCATGTCACTGAAAACATCAATACCACAGAATCCCTTTTTGTAAAAATACTAAGCCTTACCTAAAGCCCACTTAACCCACAACTAAAGACTGGGGTTTATTTTCACCCATACTGGTGCTACTGGAAGAGTGTTCTGGAAACTCATTCCTCTGGCACTTATAAATCTTCCTCTTATTTCCAGTTTGGCTGAGGTAACTGACAGTTCCTGTATCAACATAGTCTTCATCCCTAAAATAGATGTCTTGAACTTATTTATTCTTTGTGCTTTTAGGGAAAAATCATAGAATTCAACAATTAGTAGGGGTAATAACATTTAAATAACAACACTTTAATTTCCTGGGGCTAATTTTTCCCTTTTGCATTATTCTAATCAGCTCAGTTACCTTTTCCTATACAGATTCTAGTTTAAATTAATCTTTTCTGAATATGTGGAAGTAAATACAATATTTTAGAGGAAATAGGTGCTTTGAATGCCTTTTATATTGGGAAATATACTTCTGTACCTCTGCTGGCAATACCTTAATAGCTCAGGCTTAAGAAACAGATTTGTCCTATTGAAAGTCAGTGCATGTTGCAGGTTCAGGTCATAATTTTTGGTACAGTTTATTAGCATAAGTCAGCATCTAAAGAACCAGAGCTGACCTTCACTAACCTCTGCCTTTCATTCCTGTTCCTGTGTATCCTTTCCCTTTGGACAGCACCATCTACGTTCCTATATAGCAAAGCAGACTGAGAAATTTATTCCAGTTTTCTTTCAACTGGTTTTTTCACCTTACAATTCCTGTACTAACCTCCATTTTTTTTCAATTTAACTAATCCCTTCTCACTTGGCACCATACAAACACTTGACTGACATCATGGCAAATAACCACCACTGCATTTTGTCCACAAAATCTGCAACCACAGTGTGTACCAAATACCTAAGTAAGAAACCTTTGGTACCCATGTCCAAATTCAAGTTGCATGACACCACTTTAAAGTGAATTTTGTTCACTTGTGGTGAAATGAACAAGCCCTAGAAACTGTTCAGCTAATCCATGGTCCTGTGTTGGCAAGCACGACTGGTTAATGAGAAATGAGCCACAGGTGAAGTGGGAAGAATATGATTAGATAGCCTAGAAGAAAAGATAGGGATTGCGATGTGGATCCTGCATCAAATGAATAGGATGTCCCAAGGAAAAGGAAGAGGAAGCAAAGTCAAGATGGTATATAAAGAGAATGAGAGGAAGACTCCAAAAAGAAAGAAAAAAAATAAAAACAAAAAAAAATGGGGAAATGGAGCAATGGCAGAAGGAAGGGGAAGAAAAGAGAACGCACAAAGCCTAACATGTGGTCCACTATGGTATTTCCATCACCTTCCCAAAACAATACACTGAGGTGGTTACTTTCCCACCTCAATCAGGGCTGTACAGAGGTCAAAATAATGTCGAGTCAGGATTTGCCTTTTTCACAGGTGTCATGCTTGAAGTACATATTCAATAAAATCTAACACAATGCCAGTTATGAATAAGCTCTCCCACTCCCAGTATTAATAAAATTTGTGGGTAGTATTTATTTTAGAAAGATGCTTATAATATAAAATTTTAAAGGCACCCCACATAGCACGTAATGGGGCACTGCAAATTGGTTATATAATAAGTAAGTAGAAGAAAGAACAATATAAACAGTGGTTTGCAGCCTTGACCCTATGGTGTTTCCTGCCACAATGAAAGTAAAAACACATGTTCCCTGACAACCATCAAACACTTTGTCACTGCTGTCGGACATTTCACTGCCTTAGGGCTTGTCTACATGCAAAGCTACATTGGTTTGTCTGGGTTTAATTTGCTGCAAAGGGCTGTGTGAATTCTTATTTTGACCTAAATCAGACTTGCTTCAGTTTAGTTCAACAAATTAAAGGTCAGATAAAAGCCAGCTCTGTTGATGAGGACAATCACAGTTCTAATCAATTGCTTACAATTATCGTGCTGCCTGTGCCGGCAAAAGCTGACTTTCTAGTAGCTTATCTTGATGAAGTTTCACCTAATTCCTCAGACTGTCTTAATTGACTTAAATTGTGCCTGAATGGTCCTTAGGATCTAGTGCCACATGGTTAATGTCACCAAATCTTTGCTTCTGCTGCTGAATGCAGAATATATATCTAAAATAATAATTTCAGTGGGAAAGTGCTGGTTACTCTGAAACTTATCTTTTTTTCCCACTACCACATCCAAACACAGGCTCTTCTCAGCATACAAATAATGGCAGAAGCAGGGCACAGAGCACTCCAAAATAAACAGGTGTCTCATACATACACTGAGAGACACTTGGGGTTTCCTTAATTCAAAGCCTGCAAGAGCAATTTTGCCTTAGTGTTGCTGGGTTAAATGCTTGGTAAGAATATTTAACACCTGTGCCCAAACACAAGGAAAGCTATATGCTTAGGGAAATGTAATGGAAATGAAGAATTAAACGAATGGAAAACCAGCCAGTATTATTCCAAAGAAGAGTGTCCACAGAAGTAGTTATACCGGTACACTAATAGTAGGACAATTGTAGCACTGTAATAACATCAGTACATTTCCTGAGTCTTGCAGCAGAGAAGCAGAACTTGTCTTAGTTTTAGAAAGGCTTGTCAGCATCCTTATTTCCAAGGGAATATTCCAAGCAGTTCCTCTTCAGAGGAAGCTCATGTGTGTAAGCTCACAGCAGAGGATTCATTTTGCGATTTTCCAGTCCTAATTTTAGGCCAAGGCAACTCAGGCAAGCATAAGGTAAACATCACCTAATTGCTCCAACATTGTCACAAGCTATCTGTCTCAGAAAACAAATAATTTGTTGAGAAGGAAGGCTCTGCTAGGTCACCCTGCTGCCTGAAACCTCAGCCACCCCAAGAGCAGCTCAACCACAGTGCCAGCACAATCAGATTGGTGTTTAGACTGACTGGGAGCCGCTATGGCTTAATTAACAATATATGCCACACACCAAACGTACAGCAAATCCTGCTCCAAAAGGATGGTAAGATTTGTGGGGTTTTTTAATGCCATTAGAGAAAACCTAGCTTACACTTCAGAACACGATCAAAAAACACCAAAGTGTCAAAACTTTGTGAGGGCATATTCACAATTTTGTCTTCCAAAGACAACCTGTCTTTGTGTCCATGGTTAAAATAACAATATTAGATACAGAAAACCTAGAAGTTACATATATTTTGGGAATTATCAACCTCTGTTAGCTTTCCCACTATGGTGACCTGTAACACAGTTTGTTTCAATCAGGAAGCTGCACAGGAAAGAACTGCGCTGTTCCTAGCAGCAGCTTTATAGTTCTTTGAACCTCTTTCCTCACCACCCTCCTTAAGCAAGAATGCGCTTTATGCAACTACAAGGAAACCACTCGGATACGCCGTGACACAGATCCCGACATCGTGAGGCCTTTCCATGTGTGTCCTTAGCTGTCACCTCGGACTCCCGCACACTCCCTGCTCTGCTCTCACCATGGAGGCCACTAAAACGCACTTTGCCCCCGATTTCACATGCAGACAAGCGCCACGCGGACATACATCCGCCGCCCGGCCACGCTCGACACCTGAGCCTAACAGGAGGCAGGGCAGGACCACCGCCCCCATCGTGTCCCCGCGTCCCAAAGGGACCTGCCAGCCCTTCCCCAGGGGCTCGCCGCGTCCCCCATCCACACCCCAGCCCGCACCCTCCCAGGGGGGATTTAAACCAGAACCCGGAAGCCTACTCTGCCGGCGCAGTGCACGCCGGGAGCCGCAGTCCCAGCTCCCCAGCGGCCATCCTGCCTTTGAGCGGCAGGGGCCAGGGCGGGGAAACCACAAGTCCCGTGAGCCTCTGCGGCGGGGGGGCTGGCGTTTGAACCGGCGGCGTTGTTGTTGACGCCATATTGCTGGTGCGGGGGTTACGGCCGGGAGCGCCATCGCCGCCGCCATCGCCGCCGCCCGGGCTCTGCCATCGCCATCGCCCCGCATCTGCCGCCCCGCACCGCGCACCTGGGACCGGCACCGCGCCCCTCGGTACTGCTTGTGCCCCGCCACCGGCCGCGGGCGGAATTTGTCCCGGCCGGGCAAGGCGGAGCGGGCGGAGAGAGCGGAGATCCAGCCAGACTGAACCGGGGCTGCTGCTGCCGCTGCCGGGGCCGCTCCCTAGAGAGAGGCCGGCGAGGAGGCGGCAGAGGCGGCCCTGACGCAGCCGCCCCCTCCTTTCCCTTTCCTCCCCCCCAGCCCACTCCAGACAGCGGGGAAGACGCCTCTGGGCAGGGCCGGCTGCTGCCGCCTCCACCGCTGCCCCTCGCTCCGAGCCCCCTTGGCCGCTCCGCGCCATGGCTTGCGGCGCCACTTTGAAAAGGACTCTGGATTTCGACCCGCTGCTGAGCCCAGCGTCCCCGAAGCGAAGGCGATGTGCGCCATTGTCAGCCCCGCCCTCAGCCGCCTCCTCCTCCTTCGCCGCCGCTGCCTCCTCCCCGCAGAAATACCTGCGCATGGAGCCCTCGCCCTTCGGAGAGGTGTCGTCCCGGCTCACCACAGGTGAGGGACGCGGCACTCCCTGCGCCCGGCAGTCCCCCCAGGGCCAGTTCGGCGGGGAGGGGGCCGGGAAGGCGGCCGGGAAGCGGGGAG
>WAAG01054764.1:346-25053 GCA_013390105.1 Tichodroma muraria | reverse complement strand
GGAGAACAAGATCCCTACCCCATTACCCACTGTAGTTCTGTTTGTGTCCACAAAATAATCATGTCTCCACTTGATAAATCATCCTGCCTCTCCTCCAAGTTGGACCATGAGATCTTCTCTACCGAGTAAGTTTCTGAATCATATTGCGGACGTGATGCATGCCTTATGTTTTAATTTTGCTGTTGTCTCTGATTGGAGACAACTGAACAAACACCTGAGTCATCACCATTACAAGAGCTATGAGTTAGAGGCAGATTTTGACATCCCAGAGATGTGATGGGAGAGGTACTTAGTGGGACACAGGGTACCCTGCGAGTCTCCAGAATGTTTCAAGGAAAATATCATATAAACATGTCAAAAGTAATTTCAAGTGCACTTATGTGTATTTAATGTTACAATATAGACTAGATGTTGCTGACAAAACAAAGATGGATGGTAGCTCCTATAGAACTAACTAAAAATGACAGACCTCAATAATGAAGTAAAGAAAAAGAACAAGAGAATAAAATTAATGTATTTTTAAAAGGGAGGCTATTTCTAAAATCCCCTCAAAACCCCAAAGTTTTTAAGGCATATGTCGAAAATGTCCCAAGGTCAGGAAAGTACAGGACAATTGATTAAAATTGTGAGATCTTTCATGACCTGACCTCCAAAAGCAAGTGTAAAAGTGCCTAGTTATGTATAGAAGAATTGTAAACATCTTGACATAAAACCAGAAAAGCTTAGGAGTAAATACACTAAGATAATTGTGATGTGAAAATCAAGAGCTGATGTAAGTATTTGAATAATGGAAGAAAGACTATGAATGTTAGTCTGTGCTCAATGGAGAAAAAAGTCTTTCTTCCTTAAGGTACCAAATAACTTGCACCCAACAAGGAGGAAAGAAACTGCTGAACTGCACTATTCAGGAAAAAATCATATCAAATTTCTCCAAGGGAAAAATTACATCAATTTTCCCCAAAGACAGGAGAGCAGGTTGGGTGGCTGCAGAGGATGGAGAGTACCTCAGGTCTCTCCTTTAAGGGAGGCTTCTAACATCATTTTTTCTAACACTTCTATTGCAACAGAAAGAGAAACATCTGTATGTTTGGTGCAGATCTGGTCAATTTACTTGATTGAGAGATTATACAGAGTGCAAGTCTCCACGCAGGTCAGCCTGAAGACCTCTGACACTGGTATTTTCCACAGTAACATGCAAGACAAAAGAAAGTGTTTTCTCACTGCTTTTTTACCTCATTCCAGACTGGAAGGACTGCCATAAGTTGAGCATTCAGGCAGTCTTGGGAAACTGAAACACTGGTCCAACATAAATAGAAGTCAATTATGTAAACACAAAACCAAAATTTCACCTTTGGTCCCACAACACGCAACCACAGAAATTTGTAAAATATGTAATAAAAGCAAGACTTCTTTGTTTTCACGAGGATGAACAGCTAGGACAAGAAGTAATGGGATCCCATCACTCTAAGGGCTGCTCAGATTAGATGTTAGGAAACACTTTTTAGACATTACAAGACTAATTAAGGAGTGCGTTAAGCTGTATGGGTGAGCTGTGGAATCTCATTATGAATCTGTAGGAACAGGTTAGACAACATCTTTAGGACCAGTTTACTTGCTCTTGCACTGTGAGAGCCAGGAAGAGGTCTCTCACTCTGCCTGTGTTCTTGCAATACCAGGACTGAGCTAAGGTAGCACAAGCCATATACAGATGGAAAAGGAATATTGCAAGGACCTACCAAGAGTCAAATACCTCATTTGTTACTGATGCTTTAGTTGTTGGTATTTTTTGCCTCTTACCCACACCCATGTTCATCTTTGCTTTAGTACAATGGTTGTTCTGGCAAGTACAGATTGCTCCTTGAACTGCCCTATGAGAGCTCCTGGTTACAGCTGGGAAACACAGCATAAGAGGTAGAATACTAGTGGTCTACCTAATGTTGACAGCTTACCATTTTTAAAATAATAATGCAACTGTTGTTGTTATTAAGGAATTGTATTTTGCAGGAATTGTACTGTATTTCCTAAAGTGGTGGCGTGTTTTACTAATGTCTGTGAGCCAGCTTTTGTAAGCTGCTTGTACTTTTATGAAGTCACCATGAACCTGTAACCTGCCTATATATTTGTCTCCTTTGCAGTCATACCAAGTGATGCAAGGTCAACTTGAGAACTGTGAGCAGTTCTGAAAAACTGAAGATGGAGGAATCATGTGTTTCTGTGCAGCTGGGTATGCCCTGGGCAATGACAAAACCTGTGTTCCTGTAGGTACAAAGCACATTTAGAGTTCATTCTATGGGACACATCACATCTGTACCACATTTAGGAAGTGCTGCTGTGTTGCAGTGCCATTGTAGTATAACGAATAATGTTAATTGTTCAAGCCTTTAACTTGGCTTACTTGAGCTGTTGATAACAAATATAGTAAGACCTTAGCCAGAGGACATAATTTAAGTAACATCAAATTATGCAACAGTGAGGAACGTGTTGCAGCAAAAATAGCTCAAGAAAGTATTCTGTGTAACTGGGTGTGTTCTCTCAGGGGACTGCAAAATCCATGTCCCAGCAGGGGGAAAGCTGTATCAGAAACTGGTGATTACAACAGGGCTCAGATTCCCCTTCTCCCAAAGATTGAAAAGGGGCCTTTCATACTATGGAGGATTTTGTTAGAAAGTAACAGGTTAGATTTTTGATTGATAAAAGCTGGTGTCTAGTTTCAAGGCCTCTGGGACATGCTGAACCACTACAGATCCAAATAAGTAGAAATCCAAGAAATTTCTCCCTTTACAGTATACAGTTCACAAAGACTCATTATCATTTCAGTGGAAGTAACATCATGTGACTGAGTTATATTTCACTTGTTTCTCCTCAAATACCACCTGTTCCATCTGAAAGAAATACAATCTGTCTTTTTATTTTCTTCTAACAACAGGTTTTCTGCTGTTAACATGTGGCAACCTAAATACATTAATAACTACTGACACTGAATTTAATTCCATCAGTTTTGCCTTCATTCAAATTGAACATTAACAATTACTAGTCTTAGTCTATTCTTCTGTGTCTGATATATAATACCCTTTGTAATTTAATGCCAAATTACTACCATGAGCTTATGATTCCAAACATAGAATACTTTATTTTCCAATAAAAAATATTTATTAACAGCAGGTGCATAACAATAATTATACCAATACTGGAAGATGTTTAACTTTCAAATACTTTGAAAATACTGAACCCACTTGCCTACTTGCTCAAAATGAATAAATTTCGAAAGAAATGAAAATTATTTTCATTTTTCAGATATTCCAATCTTTTTGCATGTACAAAGTTCTTGTTAATATTTTGTTAATGTTAATTTTGTTAATATCTTGAAAAATCTATCAGAGCCAAACTTGACAAGAACACCTGCATATCTAGTTAGATTGTTAAAGGCTGCTGTCAGGGATTTTTTCCTTGGAATGAATGTTAAGTTTTCTCTTGTTTGCATGAAGGGTTAATTCCCTGAAAGTGACCTGTTTCCCTGCAAACCATTTTCCTCCACTGTAGGTATCTATCTGTAACTCTAAAGGCTGCTTTTGACTGAAAAACCTATGTTCCAGCAGGTTTGAATAATTGTGGTGAAAATCAAGCCTAGATGCAATGGAAACTAGACGACCATAAAACTATTCTCTATACCAAGGGCTCCATCAAACAAGCTCTGCTGAATGGCACTTCAGTGACAGAAATTGCTTTCAACAGCAACTGTCTGTCCTTCTGCTCCACAAGGTTCCTTGCACATTACTCAGCTTGGTACCTCAGAGACAGCACAGGCAATGTAAGACCCCACAGCAATGGAAGACCACAGTCCTCCATTTCCTATGTATTGGCTTAAATCAGGTATTTCTGAGCTCAAGTGGAGGCTGATAACATCAGCTGAGAATTGACAGAGTGTGTTCAGCATTATGGACAGGGGCTCTTTGCTGTCGGCATGCAATGCATGCTTCAATGTCCCACTACCATCCATACATCAAGCATTTTGGTTTTGCCTTTGCAGTCCAGTTCCCACATAAGGCTCAGAGATCATGAACTAGATGGCAGAAAGTCACAGGAATCACAGCAAATCCAGATGCTCATCCCAAAAATGAGGAATCCACTGAGGCCTTGAGCAGATAACTGGAGGTCGCCAGGGAGGCTGGCATTCACCCAGCAAGTCCCCGTGGCAGGCAAGGAGCCTGGACTGGCAGCTGTTTTCTCCTCATCGTGCTCATCCAGCCCCAGAGTCCAGAGGGCCAGGCTTCCCTGGTGTCAGCATTTTGGGTGGGTTATTCCACTCTCCTGAGTACTGTGCTTCTGCACAGGTCTCCAGCCCTGAACGATCTTGTGTCCCCATTTCAGCATCAAGCAAGTGCTGAGAGGGGCAGCCTAGGGAGGAAGTGGGTCACAGGTATGGAATTGTTGGTAAGTGCTTCTCATTTTGCCCTTTACTACAAAAATAAGAAACTGCCCCAGGTTTTATTCTCCATATGAGAGACACTGAATTCTAGCAGAGTTTTTCTCGCCCTCTTGTTGTTCCTCACTGCCACATTTTATCTTTTTACCCAGTAGTGAAATACATGGCCAAATTCATAGACTAGACAGTTTCTTTAAGCTTGGCTTGACCTAGTGTATTTTATGTATGTTAGAAGCCAAATATAAACTAGGGAGTTATGTGGGCAGGTAAGGCTGAGCTGATGTAGTTAAATTGGTGTAGTAGAACAACTTTATGCAATTTCCTGTGTTGGCCAAACACTGAAGAATTCCAGATGCCTCATTCAGATATCTGCAATAACTGTTTCAACAGCACAGAGATACTATTCTGGGACTGTTCCATACTTGAAACCTCAAATATATTATTTACTATTGTTGTTTATTAAGAAGTAGTTTATCGCAAATTCTAGGCACTGAAAAATGGTGTTCTGAGTCATAAAATTTGTACTCAACCTAGCAGAGTAAAGCAAAAATTGTAGTTGCCTTAACTCCAATTGCCTGACCATTTAATTCCCAAAAAGACTTCACACAAATTGAAGAAGACCAAGTATATATGTGAATTTGTAAATTTTTGTATGCAGAATGTTGAAGCTTTGAAAGACAATAAATATCTACTGTTTAAGTCTGAGTGTATTGCTCTATAAATGAGGCAAAATTCTTTTGTGTTGAGGCTTGTCTATCATGAGCACCATAGGAATACTGTAATGAAGCCCAAAACGTTTTATCAAAGTCTTCATTGAAAGCATTATTCTGATTGAAAAGTTCTGATTTTCTACTTGCTTGGCATTTTGGCCACCCTCTAAAACCTCTTCAAAATGGGCATGAGCTGCTGCAGCTTCAGGATACAGGACTGGTCAGGATACATACTTCAGGATACAGGACAATTTTATTTGTACAGCGCATTGCCTTGCCTATATAGAGCGCAAGGAACTTTGGTCCCTTCTGTTGTTGAGATGCCTCAGACTTGTTGGTATTGTCTTGTTAGCAGCTACTTTCATTATCTGACACAGGGATGGTAGACAAGAAAAGGTAAGAGGCAATGCAGAGTGGAAAAAATAATTGGCCATGCTGAATTTGATAAAAAAACTTTCAGCAGCAGCAACAGCAGCAGCAGCACAGTCTTTCTCAAATTGGAGAAACCTGTCACATTTTCTGAAGATGTTATCCCAGCATGCCTTCCAGAAGATTTTGCCAGATACATTCTGATGAATTAATTGGAATTGTGAGTGGCTTTGAGAACGTTTGAATGCGCATGGCCAGCCAAAAGAATGAAAGTGCTTCAAATCCTTTATGTTGACAGGGACATTTGTAAACTCACCCTTCCTAGCCTGGCCACAGAAAACGTGTTTTGTGCTGGTTAGGATAGATGGAAAACACGTCTGCCAAGAAGATGGAGGAGACACCCACAGAACCCAATAAAAGGGTGTTTGCTTTGTTACTGGTATCATCAGCCGGGGAGAAGGGTGTGGGAAGTGAGAAATATGGGATATCCACCAACTTCCTACCCTGGGTAAGAAGTGTTTCGACAAAAAATTTAATAGTTCTGACATTTGATAAACCAAGTTGCCTTAGCCATCAGATCTGATTCCTAAGTAATATTTTCTTCTTTTTTTAACATGGTTGCTAAAATTCTGAAAGTTTGTTCTACTTTTAAGAGATGCTATCTATTTATTCATGGGCTAATACCTGGTTTTCATAAGGTGGGCTTGGACTTTTCAAAGAGCTTGCTGGTTCCAGACAATTTCTTCAAATGGTTTAGGAACTCTTCTGCTCTTGCTGTTATAACCTGGATTTGTTTATTGGAGGCTTTGACTTTGTGGATAAGCCCACCTCCCATTGCAATGAAAGCTGGAACCACCTCAATGTTTCTGTGGCAGTACATGCTTTATAGAAACAAGCTGCAGTAGGATAACATCAAAGCAAGACAGCATCAGAGTTGGACAGCACTTTAAAAGCCTCTGAAAAAGCTACCTGATTTTCTAGATCTATAAACATGTATAAAAAAAAACCTCTAGAAAATGCAAAACCCACTCATGTATCCAGAAGAGTCTAATTAATTGTGCATGTCAGTGAGTGAAATGAGTTGTTAGATGAAGTTCCTTGAATTGGAAAGGCTTGCTTGCTGTCACCAAAATCACTGCTATTCTGATAGCTTCTTGCTTTCTTTCTGAGATACTTTCTTCATCAGCATTATTGATATAATGATTTTGACTATCATAAAGTGAATGCATTGCATACCCTACAAATTACAATATTGTTATGTTATTATTTATATTAAGTATTATTTAAATTATTAGCAACTGAAAAAATTTTAAATCTGCAAAAGTAACTAATATTTCAAGACTAATAAAAGCCTATCTTATTGTCTGAACCTGACATCCTCTATCTTCCTTATTTCAATCCAGAGAAAAATTATTTATTTTGCAGCCAGTTCAGTGGTATGTAAAAATTGTGAAGTAGATATTGAGATATTTGAGCCTCTACAGAAAAAGTACTCTGTGTTGTACTTCAAAAAGTGCATCAGTATATATTTTGGAAGAGAGAAGAAAGACATTACAAATTGGATTGTGGCATAAAATGTGCAATACTTTTCTCATTCTCTACTTTCACCATATCCCATTTTCAAGTGTGAAAGTCACCATTTGGGGATGATTTCAATAATGGAATTTGTTGATCAGTTTGAAAGGAATGTGCAAAGAGCCGTCAGCTTTGTTCTGCAGTGATCACTGTCAGGCTTCCCTATAAAATCTCAAAAACCCCCCTCTGGAGTCTGTCCCATTTGTATTATTTCCCTGCCATTTTTCTCTGACACGTCCTGAGCTTCAGGCTGCTAAATGAACTCGATTCAGGAGTGACAGTGCATTGCAGGTCATGGTGTTCAAGCCACGGATAGAAACTCAACCCACGATGGCTGCATATGTCTCTCCCTGACATCACTGCTCCAAAGGATATACCCCTGTCTAAATTCCCATAGGACCTCCTTTGAAACCTCTGATTATAGTTCAGCCCTAAGCTATAGAGAGAGCCAGCCTGACACATGGAACAGTGGCCATACTTGGATGTGTCCCAGGGACTACAGGGAGGCCATAGCACAGGCTCTTGCTGACCCATTCCCTCATTGCCATCCATCTCTCCCCACACCCAGCCCTCCATGACCGTTTGTGCCAGTTCTGCATCACTCCTGGTTTATTCACAATCAGTTACAGAGGGCACAGACACCTCTGGTGAGCTTTGATTGTTGTCTTTATCTCAACATGCCTTCAGAGGAATCAGTCATCTGAGCTTCTCCTTCCTCACCTCCTAGTTTTCATTGCCAGGCATGAAACACCATCATCAACCTCCTCAGAAATTCAGTACCAGACAAGAACAAATTCTGTCTGCAGGGACACTTCCCACAGCTGCTTAATTGCACAGAGAGCTGCAATCCTCGCTCAGGACACATAGCCAGGCACACATCATCAGTGCTCTGCCTCAGTGCTCTCTGGGTTCACACAGATGGGATGGAGTTCTAACTCGAGTCATCCTGAAGATGCGCTTTGAAACTTGAACAAGCTCTTTTTGACATCCTATTTCAATATGGATAGAGTTTTTTTCCTGTCATAAATGCAGAAGTCAATCTCCAAAAGCAGTCCAGCAGTGTGACGGTTGCTCAAGTCCACATAATCCATGTCTCCCATGGCTTGGAAGTCAGGTTGGTGGCAGAAGCCAGTTCCACCACGCAGTTACCTATGTCTGGGCTGTGGGTGGAAGATGTCGGGTGCAGTCTTTGCACGGGTGCTGCTGAGGTCATGTTAGGACTTCCCTCCTGCTGAATCTGTTGCAGAAGGACTGACTGGTTGGTCAAGGGAACAATTTAAATTATAGCACCTGGACACAGCTGCAGAGCTGCTGCCCCATGTCCTCAGTGGAGAGAGTCAGGCAGAGAGTCAGAGGAACAGGAAACTGCATGAAAAAAGTCTGAATTCTGGATAAAGTCCAAATGCTTTCTTATCTCTTCATTGTCCACTTCAGACTGCATCAGTGTTCCAGGAGTTTGTCTGAAAAATCTGCTGTTTAGGTTTCTCTGACAGCCATCCTTAATAATTTTTATCCTGAACTCCATGTTAGGGCAATGGGGAGATGTTACCAGACAAAACTGGAGGAAAAAAATCTTCATCCAAATGGCACTGATTCCAAAGTGATTTTGCTTCATTTTTCACATGGGATGAGGGGATATTCCTCATCTCAGAGCAAAATTAAACATTTTACCAACCCCCCTTATCCGTCATTGAAACTGTAACTGGGAGCTGAAGTGCAGTAATGCTGTCTGTACATGTGCTCTGCCATCTTCTGGTTCTTCCATAGCCAGTCTTTTTGGTTGGAATTTTGGTAGGAAAAAGAATTTTAATATATAAGTTGAGGGAAAAGGTAAAGAAACATGAAGGTGGAAGTAAAGAGATAATGTATTTTAATAAATGAAATATTGAAAACAATTGCTGTTTTTAACAATATATGCACAGAAAATGTCAGAGCTTGCATCTACAGAGATCACAGAATCATAGAAGGGCTTTGGTTAGAGGAGACCCTCAAAAATCACCTCGTACAACACTGCCTGCCATGGTAGGGACACCTTCCACTAGACCAGGTTGCTGAAAGCCCCATCCAGCCTGGCCTTGAACTCTTCTGGGGATAGAGCAAATGTCAGAGGAGTTCCAAGGTGGCTTTTGTTTTCACTGCCAGGCCATCAGAACACTTGCACATCCTTGAGAGTAGGCTGATAGTCTTGTTTCAAGTGCAGCACCCAAAGAAGAAAATTAGAGCTCCCTGGGGTTACATTCCTTCCCCTGTTCGCTCCTCCAAGGTTTCCTGCAATCTGTAACCAAACCACAAAGAGAGTGCTGATGTTCTTTTGAAACAGTCACAACTTCCTCCCACATTTAGAAATGCTGATGCACCTTGGACTTGGCAAAGAAAACTTTTTTTTTCTGCAGGTGTTGTAAAGATCTGGCTGATCTCAATCCAGGTGTTTAGCTGAAATCAGTACCCATTTTAACTGCACTAAGCAGCTCATTAGCTGAGGTATGCATTTCCAAAAAGTCATGTGATAAGTTACTCAGGACAGCTGCTCTTGGCACATCATACTGCAGCAGGGCTGATGGCCAACCCATAGCATTAGATGGGTGGCATTGGCATGTCCCCATCACTGCCCCATCACTGCCCCATCACTGCCTGGGCAGCAGGTCTGCAAACCCACTTCCCCTGGGTTGCTGCACTGGGCAAGGAACAACTGTGTGAACCAGTTGCTAAAGCAGGACTGACTCCCTCAGCTGCTCCGTCCTGAGGAGCTGCCAGCTTTGTATCTGACACTGCCTGCAGGCTTCATCCCGCAATGAGTAACCCTTCAAGAGGAAGGCAATCCCTAAACAGGGCTGCAGGAAATAGGGTACAGGACTCCATAATGAAACACGTCGCCATATGCACCCTGTGGTCATTAAAGGAAGGGAAAAAGAAATCCCAGTAACTCTTTATAAAGAAACACATGACGAAAGGACTACTCTTTTAAACCCCTCTGTTTATGAAGTTTTCCATAGTAATATAAAAGTTAAAATGTAAACCTGTTGCACTGATGTCAATACAGAAAAAACAAAGTCAGTGCCATACGTACTGAGTACACTGTGTCCCGTTCCCAAGGACACAGCTGCTCAGTCAAGGGATATCTTTTGTAAAAAAGATCTCTCAGTAAGAGGAGGACATGGTCATGTCTTCCTTTTACTAAGTAAAGTAAACTAAGATCTTGAGAGAATACACCTTCTGAAGCTCTGTGCTGTTGATATTAAACCAATTTGAATGACAAACTTATACCTACAAGAGTTCCTTAGCTGACATAGGTTTAGGTTTGTAAAATGTAAACAGTTTCTTTAAAAAAAAAAATAAAAAAAATCTGTGGATCCACATTTTTGTGCTGGGTTCTGCAAAGTCCTGTGCTGACATCAAGTGGTGACATATTTTTCATGCCAAAGGGAGCCAGACTGGCTGTGCTGTGTGTGCATGGGATGATATTTACTATCACAAGAAGGTAAAGGCAAGTAGTCCCTTCTGGGGTCCGCTGGGAGACTACAGCAGCAGCCTCACTGGCAGGTGCTCCCGTGGGGATGGACAGCCAGAGTGTGGAAGAGCAGCACAGCCACTGCCATGCAAGGCAAGGGGGGTGAGGTGACTCCTGAGCACAGGAGGTGCTGTCTGGGCCCCCAGCACCCACCAAATGTGACCACTGGCAAGAGCTCTCTCTTTCCTAGACAAGAAATTTCTGGCTGGGGGAGGTACAGTGGGGCTTGGTGGCCTCAGGGGACTGAGGAGAGCATGGAGAGCTCATTTACACAGTTAACCAGAGAATGGGAGGCTGTTTTAATTAGTTCTGCAGAAATATCACGGAAGGCGAAACAAATATGTAAGGTCATGAACTGGCTGTGAATAAAATTATGCTTGGTATTAGAAAGGTTTTAACTCTAAGTGAACTTCTGGAACAACAGCCCTGAAGAAACCGCAGGAAAACCCTCCCACAGTGGAGTTTTGAAGTGCAGGTTGATTATTTGCTGTAGGTATTGGGGCCCATGATGTGAGCTGTAACATCAGCCCTGGGCTGGTAGGGACTGACCTTGGTGAGAGACGTGGTTTGTCTCCCTCACTGGCCTCAATACCCACTGAAGCTTGTTTTCAAAGGTACAATTGATGGGAAGTGAAGTTTTTTTTGTGGATTTACCCATGGATGTTCAGGTCAATCATACTTTGTTAAAAGAACTGCATACTCAAATAATAGCAGGGGATTTATGATATGAAAACACAGAATCATCTTGGTTCGTAACTCAGATTAAATAAAAAAAAAACACTCTTCCTCTCACTGGTTGTTGCTCTGAGTGTAGAAATGGTTTCCTGCTCTTCCCAGGAGCCAGCCTACTCTGAGAGCCCCACAGCAACACTGTCATTGCATGCCAATGGCTTTATCCTCCCTCTTGTCCAGGGCTAGGAAGCAGGGTCACCCTGTCCACAAGGTGCATTGCTCAGCAGCCCAGGGAGTATTTCTGTCCTCTCTGTACCTACACCTCCTTTCACCAGGTCCATCTGCCTGTGCATCTCTGTGTGACTGGAATCCTGACGTCAGGAAATGTTTTCCATGCTCTCCTTCATGGCTGGGCATTACAAACCTAAGAGAGACAAAGGAAAATGCCATATCTATTCAGAGGCATCCCTAGGGGTAACATCACGTTTGTGGGCTTGGTTGCTCCAAAAGATGGTGGGATTTGCCCATTGCAGCTAAGCCTTGGTAAACATTTTGTGGGGACAACGTACAAAAGGGCCATGTCATATAACTGGTCCCTGAGGTCAGTGTCCAGCCTGTGCTTTGAGATGGTACAAAGAACCGTTCGTGCTGCTCATCTCCACCCACGCTGTGTTACGGGAAGGGAATGCCGGGGCATGGGAGGAACACCCAAATCTTGAAACACCTCTCAGAGGCACTGGCAAAGGGCCCCACAGTCAGCCAGGGCATGGAGAGAAGGGGCACTGTTGCACTACTGAGCTGGGCATTGATTTTTTGGGGTTGGGTTGGGTTAGTTTTTTGGCTTTTTTCCCCATGTGTTGACATTGCAGCTAGGATTTACCCTTAGAGGATTTGTTTTCTCATGAGCAGCTGGACTTTAAACTTCAACGTCTCTCCTGTAGCCATTTCCCACAAGAGCTGCAGGAATGCAGGAAGGCACCATTAGGCTCAGAGGATGACAATGGCAAGGTGTTCTTGGATAATACTCTTTCTTCTCTCTGCCCTTTTCCTTCAGACAGAGCAGGCAGGTATGGCTTTCGTTTTGTTGCACCTTTAATTCTGATCTGTGCTGCTGCTTTTCTAAAAACACCAGTAATTTTGTACCTTGTATGTTTACTTTGTAGCACAGAGTGAAATCAATGAAAACAGTTTGTTCTTTATTTTCTCTGAATTTCTGCTGTTTATTTCATGCAGCTAAGTGAAAATTGCTGTAGGCTAATGGGACAATGTAGTTTTGAAGTACCACTATTTATGCCAGGGTAATATTTTGTCTTTCCTTGCGATTTTAAAATGTCCCAGATATTAAAGAGTATTCTGTTTTATATTTCTAGTTGCTGCTGAAATAAAAATAAGAGAGTCCTATGAAAGAGGCCAATATGCAAGTTTGTTATAGCTTGAAGAAATCTGTGTTTCTGTGTTAATCTTCCACGATTTGTCAGAAAATACGGAGGAGCCAGGCAAGGAAGAAAAAGATGGTGATCTCTTAAGAAAGTCAAAACACCCTGCAGCAGAAGTTCACTGCCAGCTGTGCTGGATGTGGCAGAACCACTGCATGCCAGAAATATGGCTGGGGGTCAGACAACATTTAAAATGCAGAACAAAGTCATGAAGCTTTTCTTTTTTTAATATCATGTGCAAATCAGTTGTGTATGGGATATCCTTCAAAAAGATAACTAAATATCTGTACACAGATTCAGAATGATTTTGCTATTCCGCTCACTTTTTCCAGTTCTATGATTATTGATAACTTCAACCAGCAGTGTTGGGTCCCCAAACGCTGTAAAAAAGAGAAAAAAACCCTGAATATTCTCTGCCCCAACATTTACTTTCCAAGCACAGAAGAACTGACAAACACGTGCTGACACACACAGTCACACACTGCTTCATGTGGAAGACGAGACTCCAGGGCAGCTCCAGCTGCCCAGCTGGCAGGCAGTTTTTGATGGAGGTATCATCTGCAAAGAGGATTACTAAGATCTGCTAACTCTCATGTCTCTGGTCTCTCCTCCTCCTTACTCAAACCTGAAAATTACAGCGTCTTCCACATAAACAGTGGTATGGGATATAGCCCTCCTAACTATGAGCATTGCTGAAGTGTGGTTTTTATTTACTCCCCTTAAGAGAGAATTTATTGAGAACTCAGCCATGTCATGGCCTTGCTTCTTGGCAAAAAAAATCTGCCATGAACTAAGACTGAAGAGCATCAGTTTAGATCCACCATCATAACTTAATACAACTAATACTCACTTCTACCAAGGTGTCTGAAAACCCTGTGCAGTCTCACAAAATAACCTCTGCATTTTATAATAATGTTTTCCCCCTTTCTCTGGCTGTGCCACCACACTCTGCTCTACATGTCTCGTGCAGTAAAATAATGTGCCAGGAAGGGCTTCAAATTCCCCCTGCTCGGGAGCAAGTCAGGCATTCCCCAGAAGTAAAAGGTCACAACTCCTCAGCTGAATTTGGGCTAAGGCAGTAGAGCTCTTTAAGTATGTAAGTTTTATGTGGCTGAAACCCCAAATCAACCAAAATTATTTATCTTAAAAAAGAAGGTAAAAGTACATAAGGAAATTAATCTAAGTACTTATGTTAGTGTTTTGTCATACGACGTTCCAGTATTTATATCAGCTGATGATGCAAACAGTGTTATCAAGAGGCAGAGACGTGCCAGTTCCCTGCTTCTGGAGGAGGTCCTTCAAGGCAGCCTGGAAAGAGAATGCCTAGAAGAGAGATGTACACATGAAGAAGCAAGAGAAGTATTTGAAAATGATGAAATGCTCGTAAGTATTTCGTTTCCCTGCACGCACAATAAAAACCGCTGCCACGATCCTTTACTTATGAAACACAAGACTGCTTCATTTGTTTGGGTTTCTTCCACCTGAAATATTTGCATTTGCCATCTCAGCAGGTAGCAAGCCAGTGTCTTCCATGGTCAAAATGGAAATGAGGAGGTCAGCTCTGATCTTTTTCAAGACCTCTCCTGAAAATGATGTGTCATGCTCCTTATATTAGTAAATCACGTGGCTGTTGATATATATCACAGCAATACAGCTTCAGCATCCCTTAGGGACCAGGAGGGACAAAGGGGTGTTGGTCAGCAGAAGAGCATCTGGAGGGCAGCACAAAGGAATTCCAGCTGCTCCAGACAGTAAATTGGCTTCATCAGGGCCCAACTCAAACACCTCTATGCAAATGCGTGCAGCATGGGGAATAAATGAGAGGAGTTAGAGTTGTGTGGGGCACTGGAACTGGCTGTCCAGAGAAGCTGTGGATACCCCATCCTCAGAAGTGTTCAAGGCCAGGCTGGATGGGCCTCTGAGCAGCCTGGTCTACTGGAAGGTATCCCTGCCCAAAGCAGGAGTTGGAACTAGATGATTTTTAAGGTCCCTTCCAACCCAAACCATTCTGTGATTTTGTGATAGGGACAGAGGGAATCAATGCACCAGCAAGTAGTGGGACCTATAGAAAGAGGCTCACTTGGTGAGTAGCTGCAAATTCCTTTGCACCAGTGGATCTCTGGACATACACAGATGGATGCTGTGCTCCTTAACGGGAATCTGGACGGAGTTTTGTTCGCAGGGAAAGCAGAGGGAACAGCTGCAGGGCTGCCCACGGTGCCTTGGGGAAGGGAGGGGTGTGCAGGGGTGTGGCTTGGGGGAAGCAGCTGCAGGGTCAGCTGCAGTACCCGGGGCGAGGCAGGGCACCTGGTGGGGGTGCCCCGCAGCTCTGCTCTCTGCTGGCCGCTGTGCCCCAGCTGCACCTGCCGGGGGCCGAGTGGGATGGGACAGGATGGGGGCACTTCCCGGGCTGCTGCACGCCAGAGAGACAATAGCCAGCCAGTTCTTTCAGGAAGCTGCATTGCTAAAGGGTCCAGCTGTTCCTTTCTGGCCTGTGAAGTGTTTCTTTTCCTTTACAGCTTCTTAAGAAACAATAAAGTAAGCAGTAGGCAAAGCTCCTCCCTTCTCATGTGTATTTTGCTAGCAGGGCAGAAATTATAGTTGTGCAACTTTGTAAACATTGAACCATTGTATATATTTTCTCATAACACATTTTTTGGTTTAGCAAAATATTTATGACACATTACTTGAGAATTAAAATCTAATTTCCTTTTTTTTTTTTTTTAACCCAGAAAATGTTTTGGGATATCTACTATGGTAAGCTTGCCTCTTGATTTCTCTCCTTCATAGTACTGTCACATTATGAACATTATGATTCAGTCTAATACTGGTTTTCTAAGAGTTTATTCTATGAGAAACAGTTTCTATTTGTCATGTCTGTAGTAAAGCAGAAGGAAAATTCTTGATGTGAAATGATTTTTAAAAAGTAATATACAGGAAAACCCATTTAAAGCTGCAAAAACAATAAAAGTTTTACCAGCAAAATCTCCCAAATACAGAATTAGCACTTAAACTTGAGCAAGATAAATAGGTATTAAAAGCTACTGAGCTGTCTACAAACTCCGTACACTGGGATTGCAACGTTCCCTGTCAGCTGCCAAGGCGAGAAACAAATCTGTAGAAGCTGAGGGCCTGATGTAACTAAATGCCACCTGAACAAGGAGCCTGTTGCACCATCTTATGGTGACCATGCCCTATTCCCTCCCTTTTTTCTGCATGCTTCATCCCAAGTTTTTCTCTTGTTTTTAACCTAGCTATTATTAATTTCTAATCTTAGGTTTAAAGAGTGGATAAGGAGGTGGCAAAACCAGCAGTCAGTAATAATTTTCTGCACCAGCCACTAAGTCACTGAGTCCTGGGAACCATTTCATAGAAGAATCCCATCAGTGCTATAAATGTTATGAAGAATGATGCTAAATATCTGGCATTTTGTTACTTCTGTGAGGGTGGGATTAATTTCTAGTTTGAGTCATTAGACATTTGTTTTAAGCATGCCATGCAGGCTTCCTCTCTAGCCTAGAATGAGAGAAGGGCAACCAGTTCAGAATGGTCCCTTCAAACAAGCTTAGCCACAATCAGGACACATTACTGACTTCAGCCTCAGGGGTGGCTTTCTTGCTGTAATTAAAAGCCACATGTTCTGTCTTCCTGAACAACAGCAGTGTGTGTTTCCTCCTCTAACATTTTGAAGTGTTGCCTTTGCTCCTCCTCAGTAGGAGGACTCAGTAGACTCCTGAGGAGTCTTTCCTCCTCACTAAGCAAACACATTTTTTCATCCTGTCTTCCAATAATCTCATTTTCTAGAACTCTGGTATCCATGTTCCTTTCCCCTGAAAGTCCAAGGTACAGTGGATAAATCTGCATTGTGAATAAAAGAGGGCTGGGCAGAAAGGCTGAGCACCCAGCTAACTGCTGGGTCACCCACCAGCTCTGTTTTGTACTGCTCCGCCTTTGTCCCTTCAAGTCAAAACTGATGTAGTAGCATCTTGCTGGACATCTGCTGTCAGGGTACTTTGCCCGAGGTCACACTTGTCCCCAGCCTTCTTTCATCAACTGTATAACTCAGCCATTGACAATGTCTCTTTAAATATCACTTTCCAAAAGTTTTGTGCATGCCTTATGGCAGTCTGCTCACTTCATGACAATGTAATTGGAGGCTTTTTTGTTCTATGATGTTCACGGATTCCCCCTAGGTCCCTTATCCTATAATATGATTAGATTTAAATGGTTTGAATTATTTTATCTTGAAAAATTTATGTTGTTTTTTACTTACCACCTTTTTATATTGCTGCGTGCTTACAGTTCAATCATTCCAGTAGCTTGCCAGTAACAGAAATCAGGCCAATTTCTCTGTATTTCCTTGAATCTTCTCTTTCCTCCTTTAATAAAGCTAGGTGCTGGATTTATATTCTTCCCAACACACATTTCAGAGGCTTGAATCCACCTAACTGCTTCAGGCTGCAGGGATAGCCCCTCGCTAGCTCCAGCTCTTCAATTCTGCCTGCTCAGCTGTGTAGGTGAGGTTCCCCTAATTCACCCAAAAACCCTCCCTGGAGGCCTACATTGGACTTGGATATGCTGGTGGCATCTGACTGCAGATGGGTTGAAGGTGATAACTCTTTCAACCAGTATTTTAGTACATCTAACACTCAAAGATATGTGTGCCCATAACCTAAGCAGATGGTGATTGGTGGTTTTTTTCCCAGTAGCAGGCACAGTTTTCACTATTCCATCCCTGAAATCAGCAAGGGCAGCATGCTGATTGAGTTAACCTCTCTGACAAAGTGTCAGTTTTTAGAAAGGTTGGACAATATGTCCCAGGTTAGGCTTTTCTGGCTTGCTTACTGATAGCCTACATCTGCAATAAGTAGTTGTTACTTGGAGCATGTTTTCAAACTGTTTAGGAGTCATTCTTGTGGGCAGCTTGAAGGGAAACTGGCAGCTCTGCCTGGTGCTTCACTCACAGTGAGGACACCCTCTTGTTTCAATGTTAGTTCATCAGAAAGAGTAAGCTTGCTAGCGTCTGAGCTGCTGCATGATAATTGTGCAGATATATAAATGTTGTATTTCCTCCTATTTTGATGTTGCTTGCTGTACACTTGCTCTATAATTTTGATGCCAGCTTCTCCTATCCAGTACATATCAATCTAACATGGGAGACCAGTCTTACATCACATTTGTAACAAAGCACGGACTGTAGCTCAGTCCTTTTCCCTGAATCAGAGCATCCATCCTCCAGAAGGAGGATCTGTCTCTGGGCAGCTCCCAGCCTCTCTGACAGGGGCTGCAAGAGTGCCTCTGGAAGCAGATTTGAACTAAAAATACCCCTGAGGAGCAGTTCAGTGACACAGCCCATTTCTTTCCAAACTGCTCTCACAACACTCCTCTGAAGGGCTCTTGTGCCAGGACAGGGGCTGTGTAATTTGGGATCAGTGGTGGTGGTGACTCCTCCCTCTCCATTTCTTCAGGCGGCAGGAGGTGCTCCTCAAGCCCTTGCCAACACAACGGCGTGTGTGAGGACAACATCCGTGGCTACACCTGCACCTGTGCCGAGGGCTACGAGGGAGAGAACTGTGCTTTTGGTGAGGCATTGCCCCTCTTCTGAGAAGTGCCATCTCATCCTGTCACAGGGTGTCCCCATGACACCATACGCAGCTCTCCTGTGATGCCAGTTTTACCATGGTTTTGGTTAAAACACACAGTTCTGGGCAGAGCAGGGGTGATGTGTGCTGCCTCTCTACAAAACATTATAGCATCCTGAGGTTCCTCAGGCTGCCCTGAGCCTCCCTTCTCTGGGGATGCAGCAAGGGGGCTGAACCAAACTACCTCATGGGTACACCCCAAAGCCAGCCCCACCACTGCCACTTGTGCTGCCTGGCTGCTGGTCCTGCTGTGGTCCCAGTGCGTAGCCTGAAGGACCAAGGCTGCAGTGCCAGGGTGGCTTCCCAGGCACCCTGGTGCCTCTGAGGCCACACACACCCACGAGACAGTCCCTCAGGACAGAAGGACTTCAGAAAACAAACTGTTTCCAGTGGAAGTAAAAAGCATGAAGTAAAACAGATGCTTTCTGGCACAGGAAAACCCTGGCCAGATATTACATTTCTGTATCTGCCAGGTTCTACTTTCCAGCCCTTACATCAGTATTTCTGCTGGTTCAGAGGTCCCCTGGGCTGGGAGACGCCCTGGCTGCAGCGAGGCAGGGTCATTTTCTGTATAAGGGGTGTGACTGTGACCAGCTTCTGGGGGAGCACAGAAGGTGACACAGCTCGGACCAGTGCTGGGAACTAGATCATCTCAGTAGGAGCCTTAGGCAGCCATGTTACACAAGATTTTTTGCTACCTGTGAGCTAGATCAAATATCTGTTGCTTTGTGCTATAGATTTAAGTATTTGCTCAGCTATGCAAAGTTGAGCATGCTTCAAAGTTCATACAACCATTCTGTTTTTCTTGTCTTTGGTGGCTGATAATTTAAACAAGCGTGAAAAATTAGAGCTACGGGTTTGTTGTCTCTTGAAACCAGGAACCTTAGCTGCCTTCTTCCTCAAACAACACTTGTCTTCATAACATGTGCAACAGTTCCCCTCGCTGCAGATACTTGGTGTTTTATTTAAAAACCCATGGCACCCTTTCCCAGAACTCAGAGGTGCAATGTCTGGTGCAGGGAGGTGCATGGGGGAGCACAGTTTGCAATGCTGCAGAGACTCAGCTCTCTCCAGTCTCTGCTTAAGAAGGGGGAAAAATCCCAATGGTAAATACTACCCAGACAGAGTCCCTACCCACCTCCACACAAAGTGAATAAAAAATAAAACATAGAGGACTCAAGCGATGAAAGAATATTCCATGTTTTTCCTCTGCTTGTTCTCTTTAGCTAAAAATGAATGTCACCACCAAGCAAAGGTAGGATGTGACCACTTCTGCTATCCAGGAAGTAATTCCTACCACTGCTCCTGTGCTGATGGCTATGAGCTTGGGAAGGACAAAAAACAGTGCATCGCGTTAGGTAGGTGTGAGCATGGAGGTACAGGGGGCACCTGCTCAGGGTTGGGGTGGGCAGGACACCATCTAACAGCTGTGATCAGCCTGCTCCGAGCCTAAAGTAATACCACCACCTAGAAAAAGGAATCTAGGGACCACACCCAAGATGCCAAAGTAATGGTAGAAGAAGGGCTATTTGATCAGAGCATTTAAATATGAATCAGCAGAGGACTTGCACCACCCTACACATCACTCACTGGATCAGGTTTTCCACCCCTGTGTTTGGTAAAGAGTAATTCTGCTGAATACCTGTTTGCTTGGGAATGAGATTCAGTTGATTCCCATCAGGTGACCAATGGTCTGATAAATGAATGGAAACATTTGCTGCCATATTAATTAGCTTGAAACAGTAGCCCTTTTTATTTCTTCAGGGTCAATATTAGGTATTTCATTCAATGTCATCCCCCTACAAAACACGTCTACTAAAAACAGAGAAGTATATTTAGACCTGTGTCTGTATTAGCACAAGTGGGGCAGACAAATCAGAGTTCAGCTGTAGAGCCACACTTTTGGTGGTGAAAGACTGATGGCCACACTCAGTGCACACTTCAGGCGGGCTTCACATCAAACTGGCTTAGTTCAGTCCTGTGGACTGAGCACCAGTCAGCTGTGAGAACATGTCACGTGTGCCCCTGGAAGGTGTCCTGTGGATTAGCTTCATCTGAAGAGAATCCAGTGTGTGTGACCCAAACCAAGTGGAAGTGTGACAAATGCAGATAACCAAAAATGCACACAAATGCAAGTGAAAGATAACACAGTTGAAAAGCACGTGTGTTGTTTGAACCAGATGAGAAAAGTATGCACGTCCCTAGAGTGACAGCTGTAACAAGGAAAACCGGGATTCACCTTGCCCAGGCTGGGCCACAGCTATCAGGTATTTGACAAAATTGGAATACAGAATACAAAGATAAAAAGCAAACTGTGCTAATAATGCTTGGCTGGAGAGGATGCCTCATTTCACTAGTGACAGGCACAGCGAAACCTGGTCACTACAAGCCTAACACGGTGACCCAAAATGTTCGGCCCGTTGCTAAACTATGACTACAATTGCCAAACAAATAATCCCAATTTTCACCAGATGAGAAATTGTCATTCTCCTTTTCCTTTGGGCAAAAGCAGAACCCCAAAGTCTAGGTGGAACAGTAAGGCGTTTGCAGGTATTAGCTGTCTTGAAATGATACTGCGTGAAATTTTGATTTATTTTTTTAATTCATTTGTTAGATGCATGTGCATGTGGCAGACTTCAAGACAGTGATAACCTTATAAGCGAAACCAGGAAGAAAAGCGACGCGCGATTTCCTTGGCAGGTACTCCTAGCAATTCACCAAACCCATCACTTACCCTCACGTGGATAGTGCTATCTATTGTCTTTTTGCATTTTCTTAGGTACTGCTGCTAAACTCAGAAGGGAAAGGCTTCTGTGGAGGAGTGTTGCTAAAAAGTAACTTCGTGTTGACCACAGCAGAGTGTGCCCTTCTGCATAGCCGTTTTCAAATCAGGGTTGGTGCTGGTAGGTGATCCAACACATTTTTCTTGCTGCAGCACGTTTCAGTATTGACAAGCTAAATTTTAAAAAAGCTTACTAAACTTTTTGCTGCATAAAAATATTGTTAAATGAAACAAATATGCTGTCATTTCATTTAAGCACCTCAGTCCAATATCTGCACTAGAACCAGAGCTGCCCTACATTCTCCTTTACAAGGCAAGCAGAGACAAGTGCCTCTTCAGCACAGTTCAGAACTCAGCACCCAGAGATCAGCTAAACATGGTGGATTTAGCGGTGGCTTTAGTTTCACGGCAAAATTCACGTCAGTGCTCAGTATTTATCCTTACTGATGAAATTATTTGTGCTCCTACCAGCATTAAAAAGCTGCCAGTGTATTATTCCTCATTTCCCTTTACTGCAGAGGTTTTGGGGAAGAGCGCCTTTAGCTCCTCTGCTGCATATGTTCTTCAGCACAAGCAGGCAGCTTGCATGCAGCTTTCAGGTCTCTGATAAACCGTTCCTAAGAGCAGGGAAATGTCATTGCTCCATAGGGCCTAATGGAACAAGTGGAACTGGGAAGATAATGCAAGTTAGTGAGAAGCACATACACATCCGCTATGACGAGGACACTGGTGAGAACAACATCGCATTACTACAACTTCGAGAGCATGCTGAGTGTGACAACTACCACCTTCCTGTGTGCACCCCTGAGAGAGACTTTGCAGAACACGTTTTAATTCCAAAACTGGCTGGTACAGTCAGTGGCTGGAGAATGGAAGGTGATGAACTTCGAGGCGAAGAGCTGCAGGTTTCATACCTTCCTGCCGAGGACTGCAAACAAATACTCAACATCAGCCTCACAAACAGGCAGTTCTGCGGGCACCTCCAGGAGGCCGTAGGCAAATGCCTGGCTGGAGGCAGCTTTTTGGCTACTGAGTACAAGGGCACATGGTTTCTGACTGGTATCACGGGATCCTGGCCCCTAGAAGACACTGACTGGGAAACACTGCTTTTCACCAACACTGCAAGGTATATGATATGGGTTAAACAGAAAATAAAGTAAGACACAAACACAACCGACTCTCAAGCACCAAGCCCCTACCAATCACTGCAAGGAAACATACGGATGCAGCCAGTACCCCCATTTGACTCTACTACTATTTGCAGCAATGAAGTTGCAACAATGACACGTACTTAACTTCAGTTTATGCAGAAAAGCCTTCTTTCTTTCTTTCCTTGTCTTTCCTTCTGCTGGCACACAGTACTGTGAAAGTCATGATACAGTAAACCTAGTTATTGAACTAAAAACTGGTTAAATTTCCTAGAACTGCTCATCCTAAACCTCAAAACATGTTGAATATTTTTCTGTGATTTTAAATGTTGATAGTACCCTGAGGTTTGATTCAGCAAACCAAATTCATATTCTTATTTCAGGATCCATACAAGTAAAACTTACAAAGACATAGGGGATGTCAAGCTTTTAAATGACTATGTTGAGGTAGGACTTGACATTTTCATCACACTAAAAAATACTTCCCCTCATATATGGAATCTATGTTTTCCCTTATGAATGNAAATCCCAAAGCCATCTGTGGGCACCTACCACATTTACTCAAACTCATAAGTATTACTGACACAGTAAAGCTTTTGGGCTCAAACACTTCTCTATTTTTTAGAGATAGTTTGAAGAGAATATGTAATACAAGGAAAATTACTGAGACTTAAAAAATTTGGAAACCAGGTAAGAAAACATTACTTCCATTCTGAAGAATGGATTAACACAAGTAACAAAGGCTGATACTTCTCTCTGAAGGATAAACACAGAAACAGTAACATGAAGTACTTTATAAAAGCTTTTAAGTAGTTCCGAAGGAATTTGGAATGCTTTGCTTTATTTCTTCATCAAATACTTTGGATGATCTAGAAAGCCTGTGGAAACCACCATTTAAAAGTCAGCATTTCATTTCAATGCACTTTGTAACACTGGCAGCCTCGGCCATTCTGGGAAGGGACCCACAAACAGTTCCTGGTATTTCAGTCCTGGACATGAACCAGGCCATTTACAGTGCTCTTGGGGTCATTGGGAGCAGTTCCACTGGGCAAGCTGAGTATCTGCAGAGTACTTGCATGGCTAAGATGCAATACTCAACAACACACTGTTGACAGTGGAGGAAATGGGTTCTGCTTGCTGACCACAAGCTTCTGATGCTGATGGGATATGTAGCCTTTAATGTGACCCTGGCAGAAGGGGAAAAAGGCAGAGTTAGTACTCAGAGCTGGTAACACAATCCCTACAACCCAAGCAAACACCTACAAGCTAACCATAGCAAAGCTGTGTATGCTCACTGCACTACTCAAATATCCATGAGGGTCCAGTTTATGTAAGTGGAGAGTACTTTTACCTTGGAGAGTAAGCAGAACATTGGAGCCATCACCCTGTTTGTGTACTGAGGGTGCTGTCAGGCTGAGAGCCTCTTGCCAGGGCCCCCTATGGGTCTGCTTACGCTGCCTTGAAGAGACAGAGCTCCACAGAAGTGTTTCTAAATTCACTCTTGTTCACATTAAATTGAGGATTTTAATCAACTAGTATTCCACACCTAATAAGCTAAATGACACAGTACTTCCTTTTCAGACACAGTGTTGTAACAGTGAAAGAAATCTCCCAATGACCTGACCACACCGAATAACGTTTCAGAAACAGAGAAGTGGTTAATTTTCTTGCTGACACTACAAAGATGCTTCAAAGCTTCTGATTTAATACAAATGTTTAGATTTCAAGCTTTTATCCATTCGTAAGCAGTTGAGATTCACTTAAAAGACAAAATGTGGAACAGAACCAATAGAACTCAATTTTGTTCTAATTTGAGAAGACCAAGAATCTCCTACTTCAAATGCAGAACAGATATTTTTGTGCCACTTGTAAGGTTTGTATTTTTAAATCAATGTTTCTGCATATATAGAAATGTCAGTATTGAATTTGTAATGTGAAATTCAACTTGAATTTTAACAGATTCCTGCAAAAAAAGGCAGGAACTAGAGGAAATCTTCAGGGCAAATGAAAACATTTCACTTTGAGCACAAGTCCCACAAAAAACCCACAAGAAAACCTAGGATTACTGGTGTGGTTTTTGTCATAAGCTGTTATTCTCTATCTAATATTTTTCACTGTTAGAAGTCTGGAAGCACCAGACAATGAGTGGTCAGAACTTACCAAATATATAAGGTTAGCTAAAATGCACTGGACTTCATCAATATCAACATCATCTACTTGCATGAACTTCAGAGCAATCAGAAAAGCATCTAGAGATAGCTGATGAGTTTTGAGTAGTAAATACCTGAAAGAAACAACAGGAAAAATGTGTTATTGAGAAATAATCACTTAAATATTCTGTTTCTTAGAAAAATGGCTTTTCTAAAATAAATTCCCCGTAACAGGAAAGTCAGCTCTCTCAGAGAGAACTAAGGAGCATATACAATTCTACCCCAGTCCCAG
>WAAG01054747.1:38175-70328 GCA_013390105.1 Tichodroma muraria | reverse complement strand
TTCCAGCCTCTCTCATGCTCTTGCTAGTTTTCACTTCTGGTTCTGCATACAGTGAAAATAATCTCTGCTTTGGAAGAGCAAATGGTACCTTACTCTTGCTCTTTTGAGAACTCCCAACTTCAAATGCTGCTTTGCACATCTTTGCACAATCAGAGGAATACCAAGCAGCAAAAGCAAGCATGGAAACATGGTTCTGTCCTCATCTGCCCAGTATATAGCCAGGCTACCTGGCTGCAGCAGCAAAGAAGGACAAAGGTGCTCTGACTCACAGCAGACAAGGGACAAAAATGTGTAACTGAGCCATAATGTGGCAAAGCGACCCTGCCCCTTCATAAACTTCTGAGACCTCTTCCTCCTTAAAAAGAGAAGAGTGCAAAACAGTGCTGGATGATACAGGCAAGCACAGCATGGGGAAGATGCCTCCACAGAAGTCTCTCTAGAGAGAAGCAAGGTCTCCTGAGGGTGGTTTGACTCCACCTTAATGTAAGGAGGTAAAGTGTCTCTGGAGATGCATTGATGACCCTCTCTGTCATCACAGCATACCTAAATGACTGCTTGGCATCATTTGCCTGAGTAAAATGACTTATATGGGGTGAGGTGAACTCCATCTTTCCTGTTGAGTCAGTCTGGGGTTTTCAGTGTTTGTTCACCACCTTTATTTTCAGATCGTCGTGTAAAGGAATTCCAGGGCATATTTTAGTATTATTTATTTCCCATTGATTCATACACCGTGGGAGAACATGAACTTAGCTTTATTGCTCCCAGCAGCAGCAACAGTAGACATTAAAATGATAATATATCCATTTTCTGAGGCAAAGAAAAGTTGTGGACAGCTAGCTATTTAAAATATTTCAGAAGACAATAATTATCCTAGGGAGCCTTGAAATGGCCATAATTACCAGTCATAGATTAGGATTTAAGAAAACTACTCTGCTGTTCCCAACCCCTGAGACTGGAAAATTGTTTTCCCTTCCAGATTTGTACTAGTTATTAGAGAAAGATAAGAAAATATGAAGCAAAGTAAACATAATGAAATCTCAGGTTGCAAAGAAAAGTAAAATGAAACAGATTCTTTAGAGAAGATGTCAGCTTTTTCTCACAGGAAAAATAGTTTGGGATATAAAATACAACCTGAGCACCAGGGAAACTGGTGTGACATTTCCTGCTCTGGCAGAGATTTTCTGTTTGACCCTGGAGAAGTTCCTTGCATACAATTGACAGCTGTCACAACCTTTGGCATTTTATTAAAACCCAAAGTTTTTCAGTCTTATTGATTATTGTAGAATTTAATAATTTATCAAAAAAAATAAAGTGGTTAATAGACTTCAAGGTTGCTCACAACTATTTTTATCTTGTTCATTTTCAAGCCACTTTGAATATTATCATTTTTATCATTATCATTATTAGTAGTAGTATATTATTAAGACACTACATTAGCAAATTTGACCTTTTTAAGTAATTATTTTGGGTAAGGATAATGATTTTTGGTTTTTGCTTATTTTCTCCTTGTCTTAATCGGTACACTTTAAAACAGTAATGTCAGGGAGACATACATGTACAAGTACCTCAAAAGTTAATAGGAGTCCTTTTGTGTTTGTGCGAATAGACCGACCCTTTGGGGGCACAATTATTTGTATCAGAGTGAAGATGCTGCAGAAGTGCAATATTCCTGTTGGGAGACCTTTACGAAATGCCCAGTAAATAAGGATGACACAGCATTGCACTTTCAGCATCAAGCATTTTTTTAACTCAGAGCTGGTAACAAACAGAACCCGTTGCTGCTTGTCTTTGCTTCTCAAAAGGGAAAGGATCTGGTATCATCCGTGTTTACTCTTGGCCACTGAATCATCACACATCATGAAAACAGAGCACCTGGCTGCCCTCACCCTAGATGAGACACGTTCTTCTGAGTCATGCTCTAAGGATTGGTTAGATTTGCTTGGACTGCCATTCCCAAAATGGCAAGATCTTTCTCCTGACCTTTTAAGTGAGTTGAAATATTTTTTTCTTCTACACGGCTCCCAGCTTAAATTGTTTGTTTGATCAGAGTCTCTCATGCTTTATCCTTCAGGATTCTTTTACTTCACTATATACATCTCATAAGACTTTTGGCCACCAGTAATGGATTTATATTAGAGAGCAAATTTAGAGGGTTTTATCTCTAAATTCCCTCAGTTCCCTGCCACTGCTCTGTTTTCCCTCACACCTTGACCCTAATCAGTGGTTTAATACTAAAGAGGGTAGTATATCAGGTGTATGCTTCTCCTTGACCACAGTCCTCCTCTTCCTTGAGCCATAGGACCTCCAGTCACACGAGGGTTCTATCAACCCCCCTAACCCTCTGCAGTATTGAACCCTAAGGGCAAAAACGAGGACACTGAAAAACAGTGCATCCCCCCTGCAATATTTAATATTTCTTCCTTTGCCTTCTCCTTACCTGTTTAGATGGCAAACTCTGTGGTTCTCAAGTTTTGTCTACTGTTAATCACCCAATACATTCATCGTATTAATAGGGAATAAAAAAACCCACTGCATTTGTAATCCGAAGGAGTGCTGAATAACATTCTGGAGATTTTGATAAAGCAGAACTACACACTTTCCAACCAATTATGGGCTTCACTGGAGTTACAGAATATGTGTTTTGGTTTTGTGGTTTTCATCTCGAGAAGGAGAATACGAATGGAGAAGCATAACATTTCCATTGGTGCCTTAGGTCAGAGCTAATGAATCCGGGGAAGCAGTAATTCCCTTAATTTCAGAAGAAAAATATTTAGCCATAAGGGGATCTCTCTTGCAGGCGCTGTCTCATTTAGGCCCAGATATCTTGCATTCTCTTGATGACAAGAGTTCAAGTTCGTTTCATCAGCAAGAGGTCAGCTATCACAACCAAATGGGCTGAAACCCATTAGCCTCGTTGTGTCACTCCCAACTCCTTGTTGTCCCAGTTTGTCAATAGTGATAGCCTGGGCTGGTTATCTGCCTTACTTTTCCAGCACCAAGTCTTCTGTATTGCTCTTGGATTTTCTCCTAAAACTGAGTCAGAGGACACTTGTCCTGACTTCCTGGCACTATTCAAGAAACCTCTAAGGAATCTGTCAGCTAAAGATCACCCAAACTTTTATGTAATTAGTATTCATTTACACAGAGGTAAGTGAATAGGCAAAAGCTTGTTTCCATTGAAATAAGCAAAAAAAGTCCATGTTTTCACTGTCAGAGGAGATAGACAGTCATTGCTAGCTATGTGAATATCCCAGCTCCCCAGGCAGCCCTGGTCCCCAGGCTGGGGCGGGAATCACGGTGCAGAGAACAGAGGCAGCATATACTCAGGTATATCCTCACAGACTCAGTGCTGCCGAGCTCCTGCCTTCCTATGGCCATTTCAACTGCTCCTCAAGAACTGACCAGTGGAAGTGCAGCAGCGAACTTGTCCTTGACTATCTCTGGGCCCACCTGGCCCCCCCATTACCTATTTCCAAAGGTGTAATGCTTTGCAGGTTATGGGACATCTCTCCCATGACAGTGACCAAGCAACAGGGCTGGGGTCCTAGCAAGTACCCTTTTGGTCTTGTGACTTTTGCTCCTGTTCAGTGCCCTGCAGGGTACTGTGTAGCCCAGGGATAGGGTCGCAAAGATTTTCTCACAGATTGAGCTCTTCTTCACACAAACTGTCAGTGTTTATGTGAGCCTTATGGCCTCTTGGTCTTTCCTTAATTTCTGGCTTGTCATTATTGGAAGAATGTGTTCATCCCTTTCTCTCTCCCACAGACTGACACAGTAAAGATTCCCTGTGCCCCTTGAAAACAGTGAAAATGGACACCATCCACTTAACGCTCATGGTTTCTGAGTTTATGTAATACTTCATCACCACACTTACAGGGCTGAAATTAGCCAGCAGTTATTGTTTGCATTATTACAGGCAGCCCACAGCTAGGGAGTCAGTATGTGGTAGCCAAAGTATGCACTTTGCCACCAATCACAGGTGGTGACAATACAGTGTACACTTCACTGCCTGCTGTCATCACTCTCAACAAGACATTTCAGTGGTGTTGAGCTTTGAAATCAGATTTCAAGGCGACAAGAGCCCTCAGGATTGTGGAATTTAAAGTCAGTCTTTATCTTCAAAGCAGCCTGTACAGCTAATGTGCCATATTTGTGTTTACTCTAGTGCTACATCTGTAATCCTTAAGATTTGCCAAACTGATCACAAGGTAGCCACGGGGGAAGGGAAGAGGAAAGAGAACAGAGAGATTTAATCAGGGCTATATTTCCAACGTGTTGTCTATTAAAAACAAGTTGGCCTTTGCTACGTGAGGACTGCAACACGGCAGATCTGTCTAGTGCTCTTGTGGCACTGACATGTTGAAAGCCACATCACAGGCACGTCAGTTCCCCGTCTCCACAGGGGAGAGGCTTCTTTCTTCAAATATCCTCTCCTGCTTTTTTCTGTGTTGGTTTTGAAGGCTTTCACCTCTTCTGCTGCTATTTTCAAAGGTTGGGAGGAAAGATAAGGTTACAAGGCAGCGTGGACATGGTTACTAGACATGGTCTAGTCCCTGGTGAATGTGCAATGGCACACGGAAAATAAAGGGAAGGGAAGGGAAGGGAAGGGAAGGGAAGGGAAGGGAAGGGAAGGGCCAAGAGGAGATGCAATTTTGGAATTAATCTTTCACTTAAGAGAATTCACACTCATAATTGAATCACGCAATAATCATGAAAGAAGTAACTTCTTCAAAGGAAGGACACTTCTTCAAAGGATTGTCCTGGTTCCTTGTAGGCATTCATATGGTATACCTACATTTGCTTTCACTGTATGGTGCATTATGTCCCCCGTGAGTGGATCTGGCCCACTGAAGTGTGGTGGTGCTCAGGGACAGTCCAGGTCTCTCTCTGTCAAAAGAAGAAGACTCTGAGATTTCTCCATCTTAGAGAAATCCATAGGCTCAGATTCTGAAAGAAGAGTTTGGGAAGGTGGGGGTGAGCAGAGAAAACAACAGAAACTTTGTTTTAAACATTGACCTGTTATTTTTTGCCCAGGAGAGAAGTGATAATAAATCAATTAGCTCTTTTGCTGATATCTTTGACAGCTCATCTGGAATAACTTGAAGTATAAATTAAATTCACTTACACATTTTTTACAGTCCATGGTGGTACAGAGCAGCAAAGCTGATCTCAGGGTGCTCAGGTGGGCCAGACTGCTCTGCCCTCTGTAGTTTTAAAGCTTTGGTCAATGAGCACATCATCAGGAGATTTCACTGCCACTGAATTTCACCTACACACCACTGAGGCCAGAAGGATTTCTCTCTGAGCAGAAGTAGCAAAAATTGAACTTTAAACATAAATTAATGTCTACATTTAATTGGGAAGTTAGCCAGGGGACATACCACTGAAGTGAAGAGCCTGGGCTGTTAATGGCACAGCAAGGGAGAAAAAGCTAGTCAGCAGTTGCCAAAAATTTTACTGTGGAAAATGTGCAGAAATCCCCGTAATCTGAAAGTGCCTCAGCACTCTGGCAATGATATTAAACACAGAGCAGCAAATTGTTGTCCTTCACTTATCTCTGCTTCTAATTCAGTCATTTCATTTACTGTGTATTTGTGTACTGAGCATTTTTATGGGGATCTGCGGGATTTAACTGTTACTGGTTTGGCTGCTGCAGTTAATGTCCTGCAGCAGCACTGCACACATGGGAATAATTTTAGATATGCTTTTTTTATACAAGTGGATACGGATTTTCTGTTTGCTTTGTCATAATCTGGGGTAACTCTGAAATACCAAGATAACTGTTGCTTAAGGAAGAAGTCAATCCCTCTACTCCCTTCAAGCAGTCTGTGCTCTGTGGTGGCTACTGAGGCACCTTGTTTGTGTTCAAACAGCAGACAGCAACGCAGGGCCTTGCCTTCAATCTTCCTCCTTGAGATGCCTTGATACACCATGAGCTCATTGAATGAATCTCCCTAAACAGAAGAGAGGAGAAGGCAGGATGCTAGCCGTGTCTCCAGTGACTTCGTCATTTAGAGCATATTTAAATGACTTTGAGTAACACAGAGTTGGCTCATTGCAGTTTCCAGACTCAGAATTAGGCCACGCTTTCAGAGCATGGTCAGCATCCTCTTGTTTAGTTTCATACTGTACCTGCTTTTCGTTTGGCTTAGTGAGCAAAGCCACCCTGGCAGCAGCTCACTATGTAGGCCTGCTCTGCAGTGGTCACAGCCAGCACTTTCTTGTAAGTGACCCTGAAGTGGAGGGCAAATAGTGACATAAAAACCTGTGTGCCAATTTCAAAAGGTTAAGGAGACATTTTTACACAGTCTCAGATTTGGTTAGTGATAGAAATAGCAGCAGAGTAAGGTCAGCACAGAGTGAAAATGAAACTCAGGCCTTACCTTGCTGATCAGCAAAAGGAGGTTATTTTCTCTTTGCACATGCCTTGCTAATGGGGTCCTGTGTGAGGCTGCCTCTGGCCACCAACAGCCTCATCACCACAGCCTCTGGTCACTCCTCATTGCCTTCCAGTGTCCCCTGGTGCCTGCACTTCTGCATTGAGCCTCTCTGCAAAGTACCCTGAGCAAATCTGGGATAAGTAGGCTAACTGCACCCTTGGAGAACTGGTGGACTTCAAAAATATGTATCTCAGATTCTCTAAGTAATGCCAAGGTAAACTTTCACTTCCCACGAATAGATTTGACTTGACTGAAATCAGTGGGAGCTTGCTAGTAACTTTAGTGGGAGGAGAATTTTATGCCATTTGCGTTCAGTTTCTGCCCATACTTGCAATCTCCTTGGAAAAATGTAGCTCTGAGATACAAAGTGGCATGTGAAACCAGAAGAAATTGATTTATTTGAGAAGAGACAGAGAATGACTCTGAAATTGCACTAAGGAATAGAAATGCCACATGACCTTTAATGATAATTTTCCTTAGAGAGTATTTTTTTTCAAAAAGGCAGGTCTCACCTTTTAGAAGCACATGGGCACTGTCTGGCTAAAGGGGAAATTGTTAGTAGGAATCCCTCAGCCAAAAACACCAGTACAGATGCTCCCAAAACTGCTACATCTGCTTCTTTGAAAAATACTTTTTCCACATCCTCTGCTATGTTGCCAATGTGCACTCTTGGGAAATGGATAAAAGCACAGTCCAGATTTTCACATGCCAAAGTGGGAATAATGATTCACTAATTAATCCCTCCTTAACAAAACAACAGAATACTTGAAGAAAAGAAAAAGCAGTAAACACTGTTAGGATTTTCTGCAACACCAGAGAAAAATGGGAACCATTCTAAAATTGGGTACGTGTGTGCAAAAGGAACAATATCCTGCAGCATTGCCCAAGATACTCATGAGATGAGCCTTTCTTTAATTGGGATTTGTCTCACGCATGTAGTCTATTAAAGAAAAAAAATGAACTGAACACAAAAAATTGCATCTGAACAGTGTGTTTATGTTTATCCCATTATTAAAAAAATTGCTCAAGACTTACATTATGAAGAAAAAAAATACAACCTTTATAATTCTTCTAGGGTCAATGATGACAATCAACAAGAACTAGTGTTGGTTGTGCAAATTGAAGGCCTGGAGGCACTGAACTTAGTCAAGTTTCTCTTAAGACTTCAAAGCATTCTGGAGAGCAGAATACATGCAACAAGACTGTTTGGGTCAGTGCAACAAGGACTGTTTGAGTCCTTTTTTAGTATTCATTTTTTGCCCTCCTTTTACTGGCTGATTTCCAAAATGTGGGCCAACATCTTGGAGCCTAAACACAGACTGCAGAAAACAAGCCATACAACCATTGCTTATTTTGGTGCAAAAATAATGAATTTAGTCTGGGGAAAAGAAAAGGGGAATCTGCTTGTAGCAGCGTCATAGTCTATCCTGCACAGAAGGAACAAAACAGTTATCCATCTTATTCTAACGTATATAATTCATAATATGTTTATGCACTTTTTTTTTTTTTTTGACAACTTTAATAAGTAGTTGCCCTATAGTCTTGAACAGAAAAAATACTACAGTTCTAGGCTCAGGTTTAACCCCATCTTTCCAGTTTTGCTACGACAACTTTTTTGGGAGAGGGGGACCATTTGGGATATTCCCGTCCACCATGCTGTTGTTGATATCCCTACCTGACGACAAAGAAACCACCCACCATCGCAGGCCTCTCTGCATACAAAAATTACTGGCCTATCCATCAGTCCAGCGGAGAGGGCTGACAAGACATACTACACTCAAATGTAAAACACATGGCTGCAAAACACTTAGTTTCCTGGCAATAATTAAGAATGCTACTTGGCAGGTTGGCAGCCACATAAAACAACTGTTAGTCAGCTTTAAATTTATTACTTTCCCAGCTTATTGAAATGAAACCCATATTATAAACGTATGTATGAAACGAGGCCTCAGATGATGAAACGACATGCACATAAAGTCAAGGCAGAAGTAAATTGTCTCTGGAGAGCTTTAAAAAGTTGCTGCATCCTAAAGAAAGCAGAGAAAAGCACACCTTCTGGGGTGAGCCACCTGGAAACTCACCTGACTCTCCCAGCTTACTGCTATCGAGCAGACAAAGTATCAAAAGCTTCAAAATGCTTGCTAATTTTTGTGCAAAACAAAGTGGAGAAAAGCTAATTGCCATTAAGCTTGCTTTCCCATTTACAATTATCTAGGGAGAGCTGCCTTGTGCGGAATATATGCTTGTAGGCAACCTTATTACACCCTTTGCAATTACTGTAAATGAAATAAAACTGCTGCTGGCCGCATTCCTGCTGTCTCTGTGCCATTTTATCTGGCTGGTATGGCAGCCCAGCCCAGCGTTACTGTCCTGGTGATCCCCATGATCACACCCCCTTGCCCTTGCTGATCAACAGGCAACAGCTCTGACCTCCCACAGCCTCCGTCCTTGTTGGTGGCCCAAACAGCTCAGTCTCTGATCATCCCACTTCATGAGCCAAGCAATCCATTCCTCAGCTTGCCTTAGAAAAATCTGATCCACCATGGCTTTATTTTGTGAACTTCTAGGAATGAACACAGGCTGCCAGGGAAGGGGACAGTGGCTTCTCCTGCATCATTTGTGGGACCGTGGCTGTCCTGCACCAGAGAGCTGCATGACATTCCCTGACCTAAAACACTGGAGGGGAGCCCATACTACTCTGGGAGTCCGGGCAGTGGATTCAACAGTGCTACACATTTGTTTCCTGCTGAGGAAAAAAAAAAATAAAGAGAAAAAAAAGGGGAATTTACAATTATCTAGAGCCTGCTTTTTGGGGTCCTGAAATGATTTCAAAATTTAGATCCAAATCCCGTAAACACTTTGCCATATGACTAACTTGACTTGCATGAAGCAACACTTGCCGGCTCTCTTTGAGGTTTCTTGTAAAGAAAAGCTGTACATGTGCTAAAGTGTTTGCAGAATCAACTCCTTGGAGCTAAATTCTTACTTTGAATAGTTCCACTGCTCTTCCTATAGTCACTGGCCTCCTAGGGACATTCAGGCTTCTTCTGGGGTGGAAGAGCTATGGGTGTTTGTGCTGCAGTAAGCCAATGCTGCACTGATTGCTGCTCTGAGACCTTCCCTCTGCCCTGATAAGAGGATCAGAACAAATCTGCCTGCTCCAAGACTGGCTTTCCTGGTGAGTGGCTGTTCTCAAGGGATTCACCAAGGTGACATAACCTTAAATACACTGAAATCAAAGGTAATCTGCTACCCAGAAACTACATTAAGAATGTGCCTGATCACCTGTTCACAAATTCTTGGCAGATTTTCCAATGGAGAATGTAGTTGATTTACTTAAACCTTAATGTATGTTCCTAGGAATGGCACATTGAATTTTCCTAAAGAGCTGCTGCATATGGCTTGATACAGCCAAGAAGCCATATAACCAGTATGTATGTTTGGTTAGTTTTGCTACTAGACTGAGACTCAGGTATTTTTTTTTACTGTTGTTGTTGTTGTTTGGGGGAGTTTTTTGGTTAGGTTGGTTTTTTTTAAGTTTTGCTGATTGGTTGATTTATGGGCTTCTTTGTGTGTGTGGTTTTTTGTTTGTTTGTTTGTTAGAGTTTTTGGTTATTGTTGTTGTCTTTTTGTTTGTTTGTTTTTGGAGTTTTCTTAAAATAAGTATTTACAAAAAAAATCCTCACCTATGCTGCAATTTAAATGAAACCTTCATGTACATTTGTAAAAATTGTATGTGCCAAAATGTTGGGCATACTTAAAAATGCTAAAAAATCAGATTTTGAATATGCTTATTTAAGTGTCTTTTTCTGGGTATGATCATAAGATCCAACTTGAATAATGGAAAGTCAACATATGTATCAAAGTGTATATATATATATACATATAAAAGTATATATATATAAAAGTATATGTAGAAATGTCTTCATATCAGTGAAATGCAGTGTTTCAAAGAGAAATACTTTCATGAAGCTCCTTGTATGATCATATCCAAATAGAGAAGCTGACAAGGCATCAATTGTTAAGCAGAAAAACAAAAAGCAAATCAGCTCTACAGAAATATGCAGCAGTCATTTTGTCCCTAACAATTTTTTGCTGCATTTTGTAATTAATACTTTTGCACTATCTCAGAGAGAAGCAATGCCATGGAGGTAATGAGTGGTTTGAAACTAAGAATTTTGCATCACGGACTGTGAAATAGCAAAATAGACACCCGAAACACACTGTTAGTGTTCTCCTAAAACATTATCTAAATGTGTGTTCCTACTGACAATGTGAGCATTAGGTACGCGATAAGTGTAAAATCTCAAGGAAGGGAGCAAATAGTGTGTCCATGTGAAGAGGAGGTATCTCAGCAGTTAGATGGAAAGGAGTATGTGCAGGAACAGCAGGGAAGAGACAGATATGTGGGGAACTGACAGTAAGAAGTCTGAGAACTAAAGGAGTCAAAGGAAAAATTGCAGAATAGGGAAAAGGCAAGATAAAAAGGGAGAGAGAGAGAAAAAAAGAAAGAGAAAGAGAAAGAGAAAGAGAAAGAGAAAGAGAAAGAGAAAGAGAAAGAGAAAGAGAAAGAGAAAGAGAAAGAGAAAGAGAAAGAGAAAGAGAAAAAAGAGAAAGAGAAAGAGAAAGCAGAGGAAGACAACATAAGGTAAGAAGAAAGTGGAAAGGGAAGAAGAAAAAAATCCTGGGGCTGGGGGGTCAAAAGGAACAGGATAATAGGAGAATAATTTGAGAAAAAAAAAAAAGAAAAGGGTTAAAAATAGTGTAAGGCAGTTGTAAATTCATGTGATGATTTTTTTTTTTTTAGAGTAAGCTTAATTCGAGGATGTAAAAGTAAATAAAAAGCACACAAGTATTTTCTAGGTATGCATATATATACCCTTCTGTACAGATAGATGCACTTGCACACAAATGGACATCTTGAGCAGCCTATAAAACTGTGCCACAATCCCCTCCAAAAAGCCACAACTGTAAACTGTGCACAAGCACACATGGCTGCGGTAAATGGAGCCCAGTTGTGATAGACGGCTCTTGGCTGCTTAAAGATATTGCCCAGACAGCTTTCATCCCTTCTAGCCAGCCTGCTGCAGCAGGAAAAGCACAAGAAGAAGGACAACACAGTCCAGAGACAAAAAGTTTGCCCAGAGGCCTTCATATTGGCATAAGGAGGAGAGAGCAAAAATAGTTGTGGAATAAGTAATTATTAAACTAGCTACCTGGAAAGTAAAATTAAATAAGGCAGAAGAATGAACAGGGAAACTTTGGAGTGTTTAAGAAAACCGCCCTTCTATGCTACGTGCAAAGAAACACAGGAAAAGATTGCTGATAAATCTTTCAGGAAGACATTGCTGTGGGCTGGTACGTAGACCCATATGTTTAGATGTTACTGTAAAATAACAACGCCCCAAACTTCCCCTGCCCCCAAATCCACCATGAAAACAATGGAGCAGGAGAGAAATAAGGGAAATCAAAGCAATACAAAACCAGACTATTTTTTACCCTTCTTTTTCTTAGACTTGTGCTTAGATGAAGCACAAGAGAGTTTGCTGATATAATGACTGCATTTCCCTTACAATTCCCTGCTTTGATTTGTGAAGATTTTCTTTCAATTAGGGCACTTTGGTTTGAGATTTACCAGTATGTTCCTTTCATTGATGAAATAAAAAGTCAAATCTTTCTAAGGAAAGGTGTTGAGACAATGCTGAAAACAATGCTAAATTAAATTTTTTTTTAAGTTGACACATTTTTCCCATTTCTAAGTACTAGGACTTGTACTTATGCATGCTCCTGAGTCATGGATTTAGGTTTCTTTTAAAAAAAATATCCAATGTAAGCACTACATTTTTATTTTGTGAATTTTTTAGTGGATTTTTTGGCTAAAACTCTTTTGCTGTGGGGATGAGGAGTATATCCTCCCTGACTCCTGAAATTTCCAAATTTCCCCCAGCTGATACAGACTCAGAGTCTGCTTTCTGGCAAGTTTCCAGCTGCTAACTGAAGTTCCAGTCAGTAATGGCATTCTCTTAAAAAATGTCAAGTGTAGAAGTTTTATGATGTACTGTATACACGTGCTACTAAAAATTTGCAGTAGGGCTAGTCATTTGTAATGAACTTTTTTCACTTGTGAATTATCTGCAGACAGACTGACTTTTTTTCCCCCTAATCTAATTTATTATTTGCAATTTGTTTCCAATTTCCACTGGTAATTTTTGATCTGTACTTTTTTCCCTCCACCATCTTCTAGTTTTGAAATTCTGACACTAAAAATTTGAAGTGGGTTCTTTCAGCTGATTGTGTGGTTTGTTTTTTGTGACCTGGTTGGATGAAGTAAGTTGTCTAGGTTTGTATTTCTGGTTGGCATAGCCTCATTGTAAGTTAGATACTAACTTTTTATATGCCATAAAATTTGCTTTCATCTAAGAAAAGCCAAAAAAGAACAACCCAGGCTAATTAAAACTTGTGCTCAGGTTTAAAAAGTTTATGCTTTGTTACAAATACAGACAGATTTTTTTCTGAATTGTCACAGACTTAGAGTCTACTAAAAACAATAGATGCTGATATTTGCTGTGATTAAATTGCAGCTCACAGGGACAGATGTCAGAGGAGAAGCTGCAGAAAGATCCCGTTTGCTAAAACAGAGTTACAGCGTCACTCGTAAAGGTGACCTCTAAACTACTGTGGCTTCATTGAATGTTTACATTTTCACTTGATCTGTGACAGTGAGAGCAGACGATGTGGGTACAGTCAGTTTCCACTTTTTGGGGGTGCCTGCCTTTTGAGGGATTTATCATGGCATCTACACCAGCACCAGGGGCACAGGACAGCTGTGGGGTGGCTGTTGGCCTGGGATGCAAAAGCAAGGCAGAGACCACGAACAGGGACCCATGTTCCTGGACATCAAGCAAATGTTTAATGTCGAGGCATGTTTTATGTCAATCAAACACATAAACCACTGTTACTGTTACTGGGACTGCATGAGCCCATAAAGATGCACTTTTAAACCTTTAAAAGTAAGGTTCCGTAATTACATCTCATAGAGCCCTCCAGGTCCCAGGGGTGCCTTTCTGCTTTTAAGATACCCAAGGTGGATGAGGTAAAGGAGAAAAAAAACCTCCCTTAAAACTCTGAGGGCAGAAAAATGCAAGAGCTCTCTAATTCCATACGCAAGATCTCTCAAGCCTTGATTTATTGGCTTTAATAACTATGGGATTTCTCTCTGCTTTTTGGCTTGAAAAATTGAAGCTATGAGGTTGTGAGAATGTCTTTCTTCCAGAATAACCTGCTCTAGTGCCAGTCATTGGGGGAAGCCAGCAGGCTCACTTTATTCGAGCTGCAGGATCCTCTTTTTAAGCTTCTTTTAAATTTAGCTTGATGTTAAAGCAGCCTCCTTTCACAATAAAAAGGCCGCTTGTGGGCAGCAAAAGGTGAGGCTTTACCTTACGAAGAGGTGCGAGTGACTCGGCTGTGGCAGGTGTTGCATGATAGCTTCATGACACACTTCTTCTTGAGCAGGACAGCTGAGCTTCAGGCTGCCACACTCACTGACCTGGAGGCACTGCAGCTCAGTCACCGCGCTGGATTTCTTCTGGAAAGAACAATGGCTCCGATCAGAGAAATAAACGATAAGAGGAATTAGACAATTAGAGACGTGCAAGCCATGTATTTAAATCAGATTGCTCAAGCTGTTGCTGCCCACTGCCTTTTGTCATCCCCCCACGCCAGCAGACACTGCTGCCTTTGAGACAGAACCCCTCAGTTTCAGTCCTGCCCACAGGGCAAGGACCTCACCTCCCTGCCAGTCTGGAGGTGCAGGGCAGTGCCCCGAGGCAGCTCCCACCAGCTGATTTCACTCCACTGCCACATCTCCAGGGCACAGGACCATCTACAGCCACATGCAAGGTGTCCATCTCTTGCTCACTGGGCTTTGGCAAGATTTCTCCTCTTCTGGGGTTTATTTCCAACTGGACATGCAAAATCCCAGTTTGGATTTTTGCATTGACAGTGGAAGGATTTAGAGACGGTATCAGAAGTGCAGGGAGAAAAAAGTTGATAGTACTGTACAATACAGTCTTTAGGTAAAATACATTATTTTCCCCAGGCATATCTTTAAAAAGATATACTGAAACAAGCCCCAGAGGTCTTTTGCAGCACTTTTTGAAATTCCATACCAGCTGTAACTCACAGGGGTCCATGGACCAGCTCCACAGGCACAAAACTTTTCACTGTCTTCTCCAGTGTGATGTGGGCAGCTAGCAATGGTCGGGAATTTTCCAACAAAACACTGTTGTATGATATGTCAGGTCACTGGCCCCAGTTTTTTCATTAAAAGAAAGATTTCTGAGGTCTGACATGAAAATTTTGAGCAAAACAATAAAGCACATGGCAAAATAACTTGCTTTTCAGGGCACTCCAACCTGAAGTGGATGGAGTGGAGCCTGGAAACTGTATTTTTCATATTACAGGTGAATTTCCAGGCACCAGGCTTGGAAGACAGACGTTAGCTTCTTTCTTTATGGGAAAACAGAGCTAGTGGGTCTGAGTGTTACAGTCATTAGGATTCAATAAACCTAGGCCTCCACAAATCAGAAAACTTTCTTACCCAGTTCTCTAATGAAAATCTTCAAAAGCATTCTGTAAAAAAAAAAAAAAAGTCTAATTTGCATTTTGTTTCTGTGCACCTGTTTACTATATGTATAAATATCTGTGAATAAGGGAAACAAGAGGAGGAATGAATTCTGATCTAACTATACATTGTTTGAGGAGCAAAAAAAGAAACAAATTAAAGAAAAAGCCAGGAAATTACAAACTGAGGTTCCCAGTTGACAGTACATCTGTCATTTGCATCTTGATATGTTTCTTATTTCCCATGACAACAAGAATTTCCATTTATGAGTACTCTCTTTGACTATGAATTTCCTGATTTTTGTCAAGATGCGGAAAAATTTTTATGCTGTACATGTAGTGAGTAGTTTTAATCTCTTGGTTGGCTATTGGAGACTAACCTAACGTTATTTTACACACCTCTACACAATTCCAAGTCAGTATTTTCAGGGTTGAAGCACAAATAGACTTTTCTGAGCTGGCACTAACACTTTGGCAAAAAGACCTGGGTGCACTGTGCACCTTCTTTTCCCCGCAGGAGGGCTCCTCTCTACTTGCCAAGCAGGTTTCCCTGGCCCCTGTCTGCTACAGCTTCTCAGGGTTTATTTGCAGTGTATGATAATCTAAATTCCTCATGAACACCTTCCATCACTCGCTTGCTGATCCATGTCCTGTTCTTTTGGCTGAATTACATTTTAAAGTCCCTCCTGGTTTCCCTCAGTCGGGTCTGATGCTGTCTGCTATGAAATGACCCTTGTCCTGAATGACTATCACTCATGTTTGCCCTAAAAAAATACAATGTACCTATAGTGTTAAAGCAAATAAGCCACATGTCATATTAGCAAGTATGTGCAGTTAAAGACCAGCAGACCAGAAAAGACCCACCTCGTATTGTCTTATGATTCATATTTGAATATTTCTTCCCTCAGAGGTGGGAACTCAGTCGGATACGGTCTGTGTGGCCCTTTCCCACCAGTCCTGAGTGACCAATAATTAATTTATGCTGAATGTAATTACTCCCTTGTTAACAGTAGTTTTTCTGCACTTTCTCTCAGTTGGCTCTGGAGACGTACATGTTGAGTGTGATGTATGACTCCTGGCACAGAATGAAACCCTAGTCCTGTGAAAAGACATAGATAAAGTGAGGCTGCTCCATTACTCGCTAATGAATTTATAGGCTCACCGCTCTTATCTGAAGTGCAGCAGAGAAAAATTCTTAGAGGCTATTAGTGTAGTCTTGAAATAAAGATATTGGGACTTGGGTTTAGCCATCCTTCTCTGTCCTGTCACTTCAATAGGCACTTCAAAACAACAACAACAAAAAACTGTTTTTAATCTAAAGGCAGGAGAGCAAGACAGACAGCTGCTGCAGCCTGGCCTACACATTTGCCAAGAAACACCAGGGCTGAAAAAGCAAGGAATAATGAAAACACTTCCCACGTGATGATCCATTAATGGCACATAGACGTGCGCAGAGCGGCGCAGTGCAGCAGGGGATGCATTGCAGATCCTGAGCTGCTGCAGCTATTGTGTTTCAAAGCAGTAGTCATGTTAATGTGGTGCTGGCAGGCAGACGTGAGCCTTTTTGGAAGGCGCTATAATAGCTTCCTAGAAATTAAAGACAGAAGGGGCTGGTGGATCATATACCCTGTCCTTCTAAATACTGCAGGCTGCTAAGATTCATGGAAATATCTTGTACCACTACCAGTTAAGGCAAGCATTTCACCTTAAAAACATGATCTTGGTGTGAGCAGCAGAAGAGATCCTGGACCTGGTGCCTCCTGGATGAGAGCCCCTTGTGCTGGTGGGTTACAAAGCAGGTTTACCAAGCTCAGACAATCCTGCTGGACAAAAACTATGTCCCAGGCCACAGGGGTAGGTAGAAACCCCCCAAGACACAATAAGTCTGGTCTAGAAGAGAAACTCTTCATCGGCTGAAAAGTTAACATGCAGGCTTGGGCTTGCAGACAAGGCACATCAGCAGTGGTGGGAGCTCCATGCCCATCCATGAAGGGGATTATCTGGTAGAAGCTGTGTGGAGAGGGAATCAGGAGCTTAGAAGTTGAACTACTGAAGTGGAGATGTGGAGGAAATCCTTCCTGATGTTACCACACGGAAAACTGCTTGTTTTGGCACATGTGCGGGAAGTTTTTTGAAGGCAAATTAAAAAATTACGTGTGTCAACATCCGGCTAGCTGTTGTGCAGAAACCTGCATTTTAAACCATAGGGGGTAACAAAGGCCCTGTTGCAGTCTGCTGGGTAAAATTTGATTTATACCAGTCAACAGACCCTAGAGAGCTAACCTGATACTGCCACACGCTGAACGGGGTTGACGAGAAGATCCCTAGGAGGATGGTGGGAGGGTCAAATGACAAGGGCTGTCGGCGTCAATGTAAGTTGAAAGGGGCAAATGTGAGAAAATATTTACAGCTGAACTCATGAAAGCAAGCACTAAGTGGTTATACAGGAGGCAACCAGGAACGGCGTTGGTCCAAGGCTGGCATTGGCCTGTTGGGGATACATTGTCTAAGAAACTGTGTAAGAAGGCATAAGGACAATCAGGGATTGTGGCGCTGGTCTGCATATCTCCAGTACTGTTCTTTTGGCAATATGGGCAAGCAGGGTCAGAAGAGATAATTAAAGCTGCTTTACTTTCCTGCAGACAGAAAAACCATCTCAACTCTTACAACTGTATTTTAGAGAGAGTGACCATGAAAGGTTGCTGCCTGGTCTTACATGGCATGTTGGTCCAGCCACACTCATGTGGTAGACTGTGAGGAGACCAGATTTTCACTTCAGATCTTCTATCCCTCTATTTCCCTTGTTGCAGCCATCCTCCTGGTTTGTCTTGAAGAAAATGGGTTTTGGCTTCTTCACAGCCTGGAGAAGGGGCAGGTTTTCACTGTGGGCTAGTGGGGATGGAAGGAGGTGGGTGGTCGGAGGTCTCGTTCGGGGCATCCTGGCGGGGCTGGCAGCCATGGGGCTGCTCTGAGCCTGCCTGGCAGGACACAGCGGACAGCATTTCCCTCCCTTCCTCATGGCTTGGCTTAGTGCGCAGGGCTCCTGACCGCAGTCGCGGCTTTTTCTGTGGAGAACAAAGCCCTTTTTATTTCTTTTATTTTTTTTTTCCTTTGGGTTTGGCTCTTGGAAAGGAGCTAGAAACTATTTGCACCAGGAAATACAGGCTGAAGAATGAGTGTGTCAGCCCGAGTCTGCCTGGCAGGGCTTCTCTGACTGCCAAAGTGAGGCGGCAGTGCATTAGGAGGCCTGCTAATTGTCAGTGAAGACAAAATGAATAGCTGTGGATTAATTGAGAGCTTCTACTATTGTTTTTCTGGAAGAAAATTTCTTGCTTCTAGGAAAGAATGGGGAATGGTGTTTCTGCTCAAGTACACATTTTTCTCAGTTAGACATTCACCAGGTCTTCTGGGGCTATACAAAAATATATGGAGATTTCCAGAAATGTCCTTTGCTATTGAATTCTCATCAGTACAATGCCAAGTATCAGACTGGTCAGTTTGCTTTTGGAGACTGTCATTATTACATAGCCTGAAATTAAAATATTTCTTTAATGTAAAACATGAACATACTATTGAGCTGGATGTTTTAGCAAAAAGAGAACTGACTTCATGTTTTGAAGGGAAAAGACTTGCTTTAATTGTCTCTGGTGGTCAAGGAATTTCAAAGCACCTCCTGGAAGGCAGTGGCAAGCACAAGTAAAGCAGGGTAAAGCCCATCCACTCCCCTGAATCAGGTTTAAGATTTTGCATCATCTAAAGCAGAGGTCACAATGTATCAGCTTTAAAGCAAGGCAAATTCTCTTTCACTGATAATGAAGGCCTCTGCCAGGAGAATTCTGTCTGAAAGTAAAAATCCATTTCGCACAGCCAAAAGCCCCTATATTGCCAGCAGGGAAAGGTTTTGACATCAAGGTCCTGAAATGGGGGCAGCTATCTACATTATAGGGTTTGACAAAAGAGAGGCAGTATATATTCTAAGTTATTTTAGGCAGGCAGCTTTCATTTCTGAATCCTTATATTATTTTATATTTGTAATACCTCAGTTTTTGCTGTGCAACTGCTTAGAGAGAAGAAATGGTTCATTTGGGTAACATGGGAACTTTTTTTGGCATTGCTCAACATTTACAACTAACCTGAATGTGCAAGATTTTTTTAAGCATTAAATCTTGCAAGAGGAAGGAAAAGAAAGAAGAAAAGTTTTCCTTTTCACACCACACCAGATCTAGTTGAGACTGGATACACGGAGTAAATACCAAGAGTGAAATTCTAGCCCCATTGAAGTTAATGGCAGAATTCCCATTGACTTCAGCTGGGCCAGGATTTCACCCTTTGAGTATTTCCAGCTCAACCAGAAGCAGGAAATACTGGAAAGCTCTTGACAGAGCCTGTTCTCATGGTATTTCCAGTCCAGATTTTCAGGCCCTCTTACTCTGTATTGTTTTGATCACACAGTAAAATAAGAAGGGTGTTGGGAATATGCTGCGCTAGAAATACTTCAGAAGGTAAATGTAGAAATAGAGATGAGATCAAAATTAAAAGGGAAAAAGGATGAATGAGGTGACATCATGTAGAATGTGATATAGTGAGTTTTGGGTTGACTTTATTAGCTCACTATTACATAACAGAGTGGTTGTAACATTCTGTGGAAATGACATATGAGCTGGTATACTACATTTATATAATTTTCGCTGAACATAACTCCTGCACAATGTGGAAATCAGATCTTTACCCCAAGTTGCACTGTTGTGCTGTTGCTGCATAAAATGCTTTCCCAGAGCTCCTCAGTGCTTCTGTTGCAAAATGTCTCAGGAAGGACAAAAGCTGCAGAATACAGTAGTCATCATGTAATTAAAAGGAAATACAGTTGCCCTGACCTGAAAACTTTGGGCAGGAAAGGGAATCTCTCTGCCACCATCTGTTGGCGAATAAGGGAAAGAAAGTGGTTGTCATCTCAGAGACCTGCCCACACCCCAGCTGTACAGATGCTCCCCAAAATAAGTTTTCTCCTTTTAGCTGCAGTATCACAAAGGCAACATGGCAATACAGAGACTGCATCCACACGAATCCTTACCCAGAATTCCTCTGTGTGTTTCAGACGATTGTCTTACACCTGTACAAACAGTGTGTCAACTCATCAGTGAAAGGAACAGGAAAATAACATTATTTTAAAGGCAAGAGTTAAAGGAAAGATGCCCAGAGCAATATTTGGCTTCAGTTGTGCCTCCCCAAGGGATCCTGTGCACCCAGCAAAACCTCCTAGTGTCCCAATATGAACACAGTCTCTTCCTGGCATGATGTTTCACTTTGACATGCCTTGCTGCCTTTCTCTTGGTTTCCCTAAAACCAGACCTTAGGAATTGCCTGCTTGACTCAAGTTTTCATCTGTGCTCCCATAGGCCACAATCCACCCTGAGTGCTATTCTCACTTTCTTCTGGAAAGGGTGGCTACAGGATTCGTGTTTCTCTTTCCCTCTCCCATCTTCCCCTCTCTCTATGAACTCTAATTTTGGTGGGGAACTTGTCTTTGGGATGGAAGCACTGTCCCTGTTTAATCACAGGGCTATTTGCTACAGAGGAATAGTCAGTTCAAGGGTCTTTGGATATTCCATGTGTCCATAATATCCCTCATATTGCCACTAATTTTCAATAAATGTCATGTTCCAAAAATATCCATCTGCCAGACAAAGTTCTCCTAATTATCCACTAAACATAGGCAAAATCAGTATGCCAGGGTTAGTCTCAGGCAAACTTAGGAAGCATTCCCGAGGCATGAGGATTATGTCTGTCAGAGCTCATATCAGGATTTTGGCCTTCACTAGCCACTGAGAGTAGCCACAGTGGATTTTACTGGGTAAAGAAAAGGCATTGATGAAGAAGCACATTTTGTCATTTATTGAGTTATTTCTTTTCCAAGACCAGTAATTGATACAATTTCTAGAACATTCAGTCCTGATTTAAAGATATGAAAAGCCAGACTCTCCCCAATCTTAGTAAGTATTCTCTAAACAATAATTGTGAAAAAGCAATTTTTTTTTTCAGTTTTAACTTGCCTGTCTTTCAAACTTCCAGTAATTTGTTCTTGCTATTTGTTCTCAACCATTTCTTTGGTTCTTTAGTAAGTGGAGTGTAAGTAAACCACCAATCTCTCCTGGTGAAGGTATTACCCTGTGTAATCAAGTGGCTTCTCAGTCTTCCTCTTGATAACTTAAACAGATTGAATTCTTTGAGTGCTTCAGTGTGAGGCGCTTTCTTCAGTCTCTGAATCATTTTTACAGCTCTCTTCTGCACCTTCTCCAGTTTTTCAATATCCTTTTTTATAATGCGAACATCAGCAGCCTGTACGGTGCTGCAGTATCTGATTAATAGGCTGTAGATAAATTTCTTGGTCTGCTTTCTGAAACCTACACTGAATTCTCTTTTACTTCAAGTAAAATCTTTGCTGTTCCTCTCACAGGCAGAAGACTGATCTGCATGATCTGCGGCAGGCAGGGGCAAATGAGCCCTGCCCTCAGTGTGATGCAGCCAGCTATGGGCTGTCTCAAACCCAGCCAGGGAGTAGACTCAGTGAGCACAGAAATATCCTCTGGCTCACAAGACTGGCTAGAGGCTGCCCCTATTAGCTTGGGCTCAGCTCCGGGCTAACCTGGTGACACAGTTTTTGGGCAGAGCCTAGGGAGAGCAAGTTCCTGCCTGGCAGAAGGGTATGGAGAGGTTCTTAGGGGGGTTTTGTCCTAATACCGAGGCAGAGACTATAATCTGTTAAGGTATTTAGTGGTGAAGGTATTTCTAAAAGTAAAATCTAAGGCCAGCTATTTAGTGAACCTAGAAATGTTGGGTGAATAAGCTTATTTCTCTTTAAAAGGATGCCAGGTTTATTGCTGCTGACAGCACTTGGCAAAACTCTTACAAAAGCGCATAATGTGAGTGGAACTCCCTGATTTTGTTAGATTTTTGTTGGTAGAGGGCTTGCATGAAAGGATTTGTCAGTCTGTAAGTTCGGACTACACATTCACTTATTTAACAGAGCAGGATGGCATAAGTGCCTATTTCAAAGAAATCCTGCCATGCCTTTCATTGCTAGGATAGCCTTTAGTTTTTTCATATAGTTGCAACTTAAAAAAAAAAAAAAAAGGAAGAAATTATAACAGCTATTCTTCATAAAAGGTACAACCCATATGTGAGAGAACAATACAACCCATATGTGAGAGAACAGTCACAGGGCTATCAGAAAAAAACATGTGAAAAAACCTGGTTTTAAACAGCACGGTTAGAGATGAACAAGGTGCCTGGAGAACAGATCCCCAGCTGCCCTTTTCCAGGGTGCTGGGGCAGAGATGGCCTTGGGTTGTTGCTGCGCCCATCCCTCTTGGGATGTCTATGGCACAGCAGCCAAGGAAGAGCCACATCTCTGATGACAGGGGCTCCTCAGACCTCATCTGCCACACCTGCTGCTGCAGACTGTAAGGCTGAATTTAGAGATGCAGGACAGAGCCCTGAGAGGAGGAAAGGAAATGAAGTGAGGCAAAAAGTGCTTTAGCCTCCCACAGTAGGGTGAATAGTGGTTCTGATTATGCTGATAGAAGTCAGGAGTCTGAGGAGAGCAGACTCACCCTAGGAATAACTGAAGGACAAAAAGGGACGTGTATGGACATGGTGGGGCAAAAGGAAGAGCAGGGAGTTTAAGCATAGAAAGGTGCCCTCCAAGAACTAGAGAGGCCTGAGGCAGCAGTGAGCTGCTGTGTTAGTGTTTCTCATTAAAAAGATTTTAGGGAGGAGCATGCCTGCCCAGCCCTACAGCCTGAAGTCTGTGGCTCTGAGGAGTGAAGCTGACTTGCATCCATTGCATGCCAACTCTAGGGGTAAAAGAAGGAAGGTGCTCCTTTCCTCTGACTGAAAAAATATGCAGTAGGCAAAAGTGTGCCTTAAAATACAACCGCCAACTATGATAAAAACAGCCCAAAGCCAAAACCAAACATTTTTGGATGTGGAGGCCTCTATTAACATAAGAGATGAAAACCAGAATCTCATCTGGTTAATCTATCCCTCATTAAAAACCAGTTTCAGGAAACCCAAGTACTCCCCCTCACTGGGAGGGCTTGGGCTCAACCTGCCTGGATTAAGAATGCAGCTATCAGCTCAGGAGATGAAGATTGATGTGCTTCTTATCCTAGATGCAGGGTTTAATATAAAGGCATTTTCTGTGGGCAAGCCAGATGCTCAGTTGACACTGAATGAGAGGGAACTCAGGAATAGTTCTGCCTCTGCTGTGCTTTTCCACAGCAGGATCACTACAGATGGAGTTTCTCCTTCAGTGCTCTCCCAGATAATTTGCTGGTTTTGTCCAGTACCTCCTTAGTTAATCATTCATTTTCCTTTCAGATATTTCCTTGTACATGTTTGTTGCTTCTAAATACATTCCTGAAAACTTCTACTTTCCTGGTCTAGAAAAGCGTTAAGGGTGTTGAATGATAATATGGGACTCAGCTTCCTAGAGTCACAGTGAAGGTATTGGTGCAGGATGTTTGAACTCTTGCCTGTGAACGATGGCAGGGGTTATAATTTTATTTGTGACACATATAAACACAAACGCATCTGTAGGCAAGACCTGTGGTCACTGGCAACGAGTGCATTTAGCACTCTTCATTCAGGTGAAGTGGCATCTGTCTCTGCCATGATTATCACCTAATCAACAAGGTAGAGGCTTTGCACAGGGCAGCTTTTAGATGTTTGGATTGGTGTGCCATGTGGAACCTCGAAGTGCTTGTTGAGTAGGGGAATTTGGAGCCAAACTTCATGCAACTAAACCACGGTTGCTACAAACAACCTCATTGGTTCTAGATAGCAGAAATTCTCGTTCAAACCTAGGCTGCTTGGTTTTTTAGAGAGTTGTTAAAACTTAATCTTCTTCTGGGTGGACTTTAAAAAGCCATATTGGTTAGAGAATTAGCCAGTTTGTTAATTTCAGTTGCATCATATTTCTGGAAGAAGATAGATTGGGAGGCTTTTAATGCACCTGATCTGATTTAGAAACAAAATTTGAAGACCTCATGCGAGGTAGATAGAACATTTCTCTGTCAAAAATTCACAACTTCTAGACATATTCAAAACTGTTTTTCTTTTCTTAAAGGTTTTTATTTCAATGCTTTCCATCAAACTTTGAAAATATTCTTCTGTCTCAATACATTTAGCCTGAATTTAAGAAGAAAACTTTTGTTTAACTCTTAGGAGAACTGTCAGAACTTCTGCAGTTTGAAAAGAGAAACTAAACTCTTCTATTCTAAAGGAAAAGGATTCTGCCAAATCTTCCCCCCTTTTTTTTTTTTGCACAATCTCAAGGTTTGACTTGGATAGCTCTTTTTTATTATTTTTCTGGAAGAAGCCAGATATTTTTTCCAAAAACATATGCATTGCTACTAATAGTTTGGCTTTCATGCATCAGGATTTTTCAATAAAAATACCTGAATTATTCCAACAACTATTAAGGATATTTATTTGCCTCCAATTCTCCTTCATCTCTTGAACAAAAAGCTTTCAAAACTTTTTGAATGCAGAATGAGTTCACAGCTGGCCTTCTCCTGCTGTTTGTTTTTAAGAAATAATGTGTGAATATTGTATTATTTGTAAGATCATAATGCTCAGGTTATGGCTGGCACAGAGTAGTGGCATGGCTAAAACTGGCAGCGTGCTCGGACTCAAGCTGAGCACCTCAACAAGTCCTGCAGAGAGGCATGGGAAGTGACATGGAGCTGGGGCTTTCTAGATTTCTGCTAAGCTTTGCACTTCTTTAATTTCATCATCATTTGGGGAAAAAAAACCAGTTCTGCTTAGGAAGCTGTGATATGATTGGGCTGCCTAATAGATAATGAGATGATTGAACCTGCAGTCAAACATGGCAGCTGAAAAAAGGGTTCTGTGCATTTGTTTGGTTCTATTTTATTTTAAGATTATTTTGTAAAAAGGAAGACTTCAAGGTCCTGATTTACAAGGATGACATGTCTATGCAATAGCAGTAGTTACAGATGGAAAAAGTAACTTATCAGCTTATCTCCAGAAAGGCTTGATTTTAAAATCCTCCTCTTTCTCATCTGGTTCCCCCTTCAAACTTGATGCCTTTTCAGGACAGACCGTTTTTTTGTCTTTTATTATAAATATTGTGTATTCTTTTTTTACTTTTCAAGGACATGTGTTGTCTTAGAAGTTTGTGTCACCAGTCAAAATAATGCCATCGCTTCTGAAAATATTTTCATTTTCTGACATGTACAGAGGTGCCACAAAGCAGTGCTGACAACTTCATCTCTCGCATTCCACAAATCTTATCAAGATATATCATCAAAAAACCGCACGGGCTATATCCGGGCTCTGACAAACCTGAAACATGGCCTGCCAGCCACAGATAAGGCTTGAAATGTTGGTCAGTGAAAAGGTGATAACAGCAACAAGGATCAAATGCATGTACAACCTCACCTTTAGACAGCTGTGGTTTTTGGCTGAGTCACGACATTGGAGAAATCTTTGCTCTGCCTTCGCCGATACCCCGACATCTGCGTGCTGTGGGTCGGACACACAGCATGGCCACAACAAGGGCCAGAGGTAGCCCGCATTTTGGGAGAAGTCCTTAGCAAATGTAAACCTCATGGGTCACGAGGAGCGCTGTAAAGCTCCACTGAAAGCCTGGCGCTTTGTTCGAGGGATCAAAAGGATTGTGGCGCTTTGTTCTTCCAAACGTGGAGAAAAATTGCAAAATGCCGCAACAGGAATAATAAATGCACCCGATTCCTTCCCCCTGAAAACCTCCTACAGGAGGTCTTGCCACCTTTTTTAGTCCTCAGAGGAAAAATCTGAAACAAAAATAAAACTACTCAAAACCTTTCCACAAAACAGTAAACTGGCTCTGTACTTATTTTTGGTTAATCTTGGGATTTAAACATATCACTATTATCGTAAAAAAAATGGAGTTCTTAAAAAAGAATTTATAATCATTTGCTTAATGGTGCTTTCCCCATGCCATCCGTTTCCAAACAAAGCTTAGTTTATGGCTATCATAAGAGATTATGTTCCCTTACAGTTGCAGTATTTCTTCTATAATGATTTATTTTAAAGGGCTTCACCATGATAGCTCTCCAACTTTGTTCCTTCCTGTATATCACTGTTCAGGGTCAAAAGCTGGAAAAAGGGCTGGTCCCAGAGGCCTAACATATTTCACCAGTGGAGACTCTGGCTTTTCACTTCTCCTTCTCTCCTCATCACTTTATGCTTAAAGAATAACAGATGTGGAAACATTTAGAAAAGAACTAATTGAATTTCACATAACACAATTTAGCATTGTTTGAGGAAGTACCTAAATCAACAGCACATTTTCTGAAAGGCCCAGCGTTGCCTAATTAGAACACCAAACGTGTGACTAATTGGCCACACTTACACCAAAGGCTCTGTCGCAGATGAACGGCTGCCTATTCATCTTAGCTAAACTTAGGCCAGCGGTTTGGCTGTGAGGTAACTGTGGTTGTTTTAAATGAGCTGTGCCAAACATAACGGGGAAATTCAGCTATGGTAGGAGAACAAATCCATGTAAGAGCAGAGGAGTAATCAGGATGCTTACGCTCCGGCAGCACCCGGAGGATTACCAGGAGATTATCAGCACATAAATTATTGGATTCTTTGTGCTCTGTAATTGGGAAACTTAATAGCCTGCTCTTTATCATGTCTACTCCATTGTCTTTAAAAGCTCAGCATCTAATTAAAAAGTAAACTGATATTATCAGGAAAGGCTCCACTCTGCCCAGCTCTTGCCACTGCTAGGTCTGTTTTTTGCATGCAACAGGATGCTTTCTTTTCTTCCTTCTCTCCCTTCTCTCTTTCCATGCCTGCCTTCTTTTCTTTCTTTCTTTTTTTCTTTCTTTTTTTCTTTCTCTCTCTTTTTCATTTCTTTTCTTTCTTTTCTTTCTTTTCTTTCTTTTCTTTCTTTCTCTCTCTTTCTCCTCTCCTCTCCTCTCCTCTNCTTTCCTTTCCTTTCCTTTCCTTTCCTTTCCTTTCCTTTCCTTTCCTTTCCTTTCCTTTCCTTTCCTTTCCTTTCCTTTCCTTTCCTTTCCTTTCCTTTCCTTTCCTTTCCTTTCCTTTCCTTTCCTTTCCTTTCCTTTCCTTTCCTTTCCTTTCCTTTCCTTTCCTTTCCTTTCCTTTCCTTTCCTTTCCTTTCCTTTCCTTTCCTTTCCTTTCCTTTCCTTTCCTTTCCTTTCCTTTCCTTTCCTTTCCTTTCCTTTCCTTTCCTTTCCTTTCCTTTCCTTTCCTTTCCTTTCCTTTCCTTTCCTTTCCTTTCCTTTCCTTTCCTTTCCTTTCCTTTCCTTTCCTTTCCTTTCCTTTCCTTTCCTTTCCTTTCCTTTCCTTTCCTTTCCTTTCCTTTCCTTTCCTTTCCTTTCCTTTCCTCTGTGGATCCAGCCACCTTAAAGAAATGAGGAGCACTATGCTAAACTGTTTCCTACTTGGAATATGGCATTGGTGCTGTGAGGATGCCTGGCTATGCATGCATGTTGCTTCAGGAAGTCCCAAGGCTGGCTGCTGAAGTTTTTTAATTGTTTCCTATAAAACGTCGTATCAGCTTGAAAATAAGCACAAAAACAGTGGAATTTGGGGAACAGGATTAAATGGGTTCATCCATACCTGCTAACATCCCCAGTTTTAGGTAGGATCACTAGATGTTTTTCAAACAGGTTCTGAGAAATTCAGCCCCACAAGATAATTGGGTGTGTTTGGTTTTTGGTTTTTTTTTGTTTTGTTTTTGTTTTTTGTTTGTTTGTTTTGGGGTTTTTTTGTTTGTTTTTTGTTGTTGTTTTTGTTGGGGGCTTTTTGTTTTTGTTTTTTTTTGCTTTTTTGGTTTTTTGTTTTTTGTTTTAACCATTACCACAGCCTTCTCATCTCTATACCTCCTGGTAACTCTGAAAGATGGCTCCTCCTCCCCAGCACAACATCTCTGCGGCCTCCAAACACGGCTGCTGTGGTCCTGGTTATGCCTGGCATGGGGGCAAAGCTTCCCACACACATAATCCCCATCCTGCAGGCAGCTGAGGGCTTTTTGCCCTGTGCTGGAGAGCAGTCAGGGAGATGCAGCTGGGACCTCCTGCCCTGTCGCCCCAATGTACCCTCTGTAGTGGAGCCTGCCCTGGCCACACAAGCACACAAGCTGAGTGGCTCTGCTGATCCCAAATATTGGGGGGGTGGGGAGGGGTGGGAAACAGGGCCTGAACAGAGGGCTTGGTGGGGAGGTGCAGGAGGCAGCTGCATGTTGAGTTTGCCTGGAAGAGCTCTCGTGGCCTGCAAAGCCCCTTCTGGTCACAGTACTCATGCACTCTACTGGTTTGAAGGAAATTTATTTCCTTGACTTGTGCATCATATAAATAAAAGGGAGGGTAGAGCTGCTGAGTTTGCCAAGGTCTTTGTTTAGCATTCCTTGAGTGGTAATTTGTCAATTGCTGCTGATGGGAAAGCTACTCTAGAAAATCTGAAGCTTCCAGAAAAAGATGGAAGAAATATTGTGCAGAATGATGGAAGTTTCAGATGAGTGCAATAGCTTTCTTGCTCTGAAACCCTACCTGCATTTCTTTGCTGTCTGCTTTTTCTCCTGATGGGGTTCCTTTGCCCCACCTCTCTCTCTCCCTCACTAAATTTTAAGGACACATGTTGTCCTTTCACGTAAACTTTGCTGTGTAACAAAGGTGAAAACAGCACCAGTGTGTCAGTACACTATAATTGCAGTGGACAAGCTGCAATGCAACTCCCATAATGAAGCTGTAGGCAGCCTTGGCCCCCCTAGCAGAGTCTGGGAAGCTCAGAGAGGAGAGAGGTAGCCTGTACCTGCCCCATATGAACAAAGCCTGTCCAGAGAAAATGGTTTTCCCTAAGAATGACTGCAGATTGACACAGGAGGGAGGAGAGAGCGATTCTGAGCTAGGACGAGTTCATTTCTGGGGTAAGGGTCCATTTTTCTTTTTTCCTGTATTCAGAAGAGTTATTTGGCTTTTAAGTGTGTGTCACCTAAAGCAAAAATAATGGAAATGAAAATTTAATAGGCTACTAAATTGGAAAAGAAATTTAAGAAATCATCTAAACCATTGTTCTGTCCATATCTCTGTAATCAGCATGTAAATATTTGCTTACAATCCTTCTGTATCAGGCCTTTACTATGCTTGCAGGTAGCAAGGGATTTTTTAAAAATATTTTATCTCCACCTTTCCTGGAAGTATTTAATCCTTTTATTTTTATGTCTTATCTATCATGGACATGAAAATCCAAAGCCTTCTTCCTCTTTGCAGTGGTGCTTTATATATTTGAGAATCATTAGCATGTCCTTTCTTCACAGGACTAAACAACTCCATTCATTCATCTTTCTTTAGGGGTCATGTTTTTTCTAGTCCTGTGGTCAGCCCCTTTGCTTTCTTCTCTACTCCCATGCCATGCAACTATGATCTTTCAATCTGTCAGCAGTGTCAAAGACAGGAGATCCCAACCCACCCAAAGATACTGAGGGTGGGAGCCCAAAGGTGCCCAGTTAGTATCAAATATAGAGCCCCAAAATGACCTTTAATGATGCTGAAAATTATTTGCCTTCAGAATGGTTAAGGCAGAATCATTTTATTTTAAATATTTATCTATTCAGTTTTTGTTGCTCATGCTTTCATCTGAAAGGAAAAATTTGACTCCACCTAGTAACATTATTCTTTAATAAAATCAGTCTTTGATAAAATCTGGCAGAAAATTAAAGGTGTGATATACATATTTGTGTATGTGTGCATGCACATATGAATCCATATGTGTAGTAAAGCTGTAGTGCTTAAAAATAAACTGTAATCTGCTTGTTTCAGTCACATGGACCGGTTTTTCTGTTAGTTCTCTGTGGTAATTTGCTTACCACAAATTCTTCCCAATTTATGTTGGAAGAAAGTGATGAAATGTTCCAAGTGTGCTCAGCAGCAAGAACCAGTTGCACTAACTTTCATTTTAATTCTTCATAATAAGAGCAACCTAATACCTGAAAACTGAGGGGAAACAGAATACAGAAGCTGTTAATTTCAAGTACTTGAATTAGTAGATAACAAAACACTGTTAAAAGCTACAAGAAAATATAACCGATACTTTCTTATTAAATGCTCACAGGTATTAAATATATCCATGATAGTGTTCTCCCTTGATCCCCAGACAAGTGATCCCACATAGGAAGGGTCATTTAATGTTTATTACCTGTATTTTCCATCACACCTGGGCTCTGCTGTCGCTTGAACTCGTACCAGGCAGTCACAATAAAACTGCCCAACGCAGAGCCACTTCCTCTGTCATATTTTGGGCATGTCTGCCCTGTCTGTAGCTGACAAAGGGTGGGCCGTTGCTCCAAGACCTGGACAGATTTCAGTGGTGGTGAGCAAAGAAAGGAAATGTTCCTGCTTTTATGAACTTGGCCTCTCTCAATAGATGTCAACTCATAGTTTTTAATTATAATGATTGATTACTCCCTTGGTGAATCTTGACTCAGGTTTGGAGCCCAGTAACTTGTTTATGCATCATACACCTTATGTTAGGTATTCCTAACAATACCTGAAGAGAAACTTGTTCAGGCTTACCAGTCTCCTTCAAGTCCCCCACCAACTTCCAGCCCTGTAAGGTTGCCTAGTGGTTTGGGAACACTCAAAACCAGCTTCCAAAACCAGCAAAGGTGCCCATGGTGTGCATACCAATTCTGCTTCTGCCTCTCCATAATTAGATAAACTACTCCACCCACTTACTTTCTTGATTCAATTATTGTGTCTACGTGTGCATGTATTGCACAAACGTCACTTTCTACCACTTAGAATCTGAAACTAAGCCTTCTCTTCTTGAATACAGGGTGGGTGGTTTTCATCTTTTTTTGAAGCCAGAAAAAGACCTTTTTTTTTAATCATTTGTAGCTGATACTTCACTTGCTGCTGTCGTTTATAGATGCATCCTGGTCATAGATGGGAACCAGACATGCTGTACTGCCTCTTGTCCCATATTTGAGACAGCTGAAGCCCTATGCTTAAGTGTACGTAGTCACTGTGAGCAGCCACTAAAAAGCTGAGTGCCATATTTACTTGGTTGGTGCTCGATTCACCTTTGATTCTTGTCCCCAGAAGGGAGAGAACATCCATTATGTATTGGTGTCTAAAACCATTTGTAATTAATTGTCAGCTGCCAGTCATAGTCATGAAGTTTTGCTGTTGTTTCTACTCAAGCACAGTCTTTAGTCAGTACAGCATTTTGGAAAAATCGTGCATTGCATGACTTGAACTGGCCACCCTAAGGTAGGTATTTTGCAAATGTGAACATTTCACCCTGTGGCTCAGCTTCTCTGCTGTACAATGCAGCTAATTATAGGCATGAATATTCTTTTCAGAGATTCACTGTTAAGACAAACTATTTTGTGTTAATGAGGATGTGAAGGAAGGCAATGCCACTAAAAAGCCCATGAAGAAATGAATAATGCTGCATCCCGTGCCAAGCATAGAAAATTAATTTTCATCAAACTGCACATCATATTGTGTAGCTAAATAAAAAATGCAGATGTAATTAACTTAACTTTTATGATTGTTAGGGTGGAAAGGGACTATGCAGCACCCACCGTACAGCAAAGAGAGGAGATAACAGTGAAGCAAGAGAGGAGTAGGGAACTTGGGACATCCAAGAACAAGCAGGACTTCAGTCCTTCCTGAGCTTCCAACACAGAGGAGCTGAAGCTAAACACCATGCACCCAACCAGGGAGAGTGTCTCTTTATATAGAATGTTATTACAATATACAGCTCGTTGTCATAGCACACTGCAGATATAAAAATTTTTCTGGGCTCAAAAAGAAATTATACTTGTTAACGGTAAAAGAATCCCTATGAAACATCAAAGCCACAGAGAACTGGAAGCTGGTATACTGCTGTTGTGATTTTAAGCCCAGCTGGTGATGAAACACCACACAGCCACTCACTCAATCTCCCCTTTATTCTCCCTAACCCTACTGGAATGGGGGGGGTGAGAATCGAAGTTAATCTTGTATGTTAAGACCAGTTTAATAATTGAAAATAAAGTAAAAATACTATATT
>WAAG01054747.1:13172-38152 GCA_013390105.1 Tichodroma muraria | reverse complement strand
AGAGACAAGAAGCTGAGACAGAGGGAGCTGTGTCCAAATATTGATATTACCATTCTCAGAAACATAGAATCATTTAGGTTGCAGGAGACCACTAAATCACTGAGTCCAACTGTTAGCCCAGCACTGGCAAGTCCACCCCTAAACCATGGTCTTAAGAGACAAGTACAAATTTTTAAACTCCTCCAGGAACAGTGACTCAGTCACTTCCCTGGGAGGCCTGTTATAATGATTGACAACACTTTCAGTGAAAAAAATTTTCTGGTATCTATTCTAAACCTGCCCTAGTGCAACTTGAGGTCACTTGCTCTTGCTGAATCACTGGTTACCTGGGAGAAGAGACCAACCTACCCGTGGCTACAATCTCCTTTCAGGTAGTTGTAGAGAGCAATAACATTCTCCTCTGAGCCTCTTTTGCTCCAAGCTCCCTCAGCCACTCCTCTCAAGACTTGTACTCCAGACACTTCATCAGCTCTGTTGCCCTTCTCTGGACTCACTCCAGCACCTCAACGTTGTATTGAGTGGCCCAGAACTGGACACAGTACTCGAGGCAAAGGCGGATGAATGCTGTCCTGGTCCTGCTAGCCACACCAGGATGTCTTTGGCCTTCTTGGATATCTGGACACACCCTGGTTCATGTTCAGCCACTGCCAGGCAGCACCCCAAGGCATCTTTCTTTTCTTTTTGGCAGGTTTTCATCCACTGTCCCCCCAGCCTGTAGCTCTGCATGGGGTTATTGTGGCCCAACAGATCCTAGGTACTCTTTATAGCATTATAGGTGCATCTCAGTGGATTCTGGGATGTTTGGAAAAGGAATAACAATTTTTTCTGTATTAGTCACAGCAAGGGCATCTTTATGGCCCCTGTACACAAGTCATCATGTAGTTCTTGAAGGAGATTTTATGAGCAGAGCTCACTTCCATTTTAGAATAAATAGGCTTTTTTTTTTTTTGCTATGTCCTAATGACATGATGAAGAGGATGTGAATAGCTGCTCCTTTCAAATGGCATGAAAGCAGTTTCATTTGAATAGACATGACCAATCCACTTTTGTGCAGACTACACTTGTTGTAGCACAAAAATTCACTTTTGTGCCCTACTCTTGTTCCTGAAGTGAGATACTGCAGATGCAGAGCTCCTGCTCCATAATGCATGTAATGTAAACCAGTTTGATTTGTCTTCACTAGCAGGAGAAGATTTCAACAACATATCTAAACTTAGAGGAGGAAAACATTATAAATTTAGCTATTGTTGCTGGTAATTACCCAGAATATATTTTTGTTCATTCTAAAAATGGCAGATTTAGAAACTTTCCATATTTATTCAGTAAACTAGAAGTGCTTTTAGGTATCTGCTATCCACTTTGAGCTTCTGTCAGAAGAATTTCATGCAGTAAAGAGAAGAGATGCTACATCCGGAATTCTTATCTGTTGTGAACATGTATTTCATGGGCAACACTTACTATACACTTGATAGAACCTCTTGTCTACATTCCTATTCTATAGAGTAACCAAAATCTAAAGATGCACAGAGTTAGATGTGCATGAGGTCAGTTCAAAAAATGCTCCAGGCTCATGGACTTTGACTGAAGATCAGTTTGGCCCACACCATGAAGCAAAGCACATGATGACAGGTAACCTGAGGCCAATATTTGCAGCAGCTGGAACAGGAGGCTTTTCATCTGCTGCTGAAAATGCCAATACCTTTCCCAGTGTCCAGCCTGCTGGCATGAGAGATTTCAATATCCTTTTTTTTCCTACAGCAATTGAAGAATAGAATTGATTTATGAAACAAACTTGCCTTTTTCTTCTTTTTTTACTCATTTTTCATATTCATTGTTACTCACACTTAACCTTTTGACTCTAATTCCTTAATCTGCGTGATGCACACAGAGGCTTTGTTCTTTCGGACAAGTCTTATCATTTTTTATCTGTCATCTATTTTTTCAGCCATTAGCTGGTCTCAGGCTCTCTGTATCTATAATCTGTTTACATTCTTCTTCATTATTTAGTATTAGTGTAATTCTTCAGCAATCTTTCTCTAGAGCTATGGGGTTTTTTGTGCCCTTTGCTTTTTCTGAGCCAAATTTCTTTGACAAGACCCCAAACCTATCTGAGGATCAAGACAAGCTAGGCATGTAATAGTGACTGTGTGCTAAAGCTTGGGTTCATGGTCTAAAGCAATTTAATTTACTAGTGTGGACATAGCCTGCCCATGAGTTTCTGATCCTGTGCCTGAATTCCTCCTGCAGTTTACTTCAGGGAAAAGTAATCTAGAAATTAATATTAGCAATCCAGCAATCAGGGGTAACTCTGTTGTAATGGATGTTGCAATAAATATGTTCAAAGCTGAGTTTGGATTGCACAGAGAATTTAAAAGTTATTTATTTTGACCCAAATTTGTTTGGACTTTATTTATATGTGTAGTGTCCCTTGGCACTGTGCTCAATCAAAACCATAAAAAAGATGTTGGTAAATATTACATCTTTCAATTATTGTCACCTGTAACTTTTGAGGCAATAATGAAAATAATAAATGTTTGGCCTAAACTTCTGACTAAAATTCCCTTGGCAGTTCACTGCATGTCTCCTCCAGCAGTGTTGCAATGTGCATTGAATGACATCCAACAGATGATGTTAAAAAGACATCAAGATCAGGAGATATTTATTCCTACTAAACGCCCACATGACTGTAAACTGCTCACTTCATTAATCAACATTTTGGGTTTTTAAAATTTCTTTTCTGTGTGAAATCTTAGGCCATTTTTCCTCCTTAGTGTTCAAATTCGAACATTTCTTTGGAAATGTGAACCCATTACAAATATAATCTGATTTTCACCCTGACCCCAAAGGACAGAAAGACAAAAATAAATAAATAAAACTCAAATCCATTCCACAGCTATGAAATGGAGGCACAAAAAGACCAAAAGAAAATGTATCCACTAATTTGGGGCGTCTGTTTTACATTGCTGCAAATCAGGTCCCTAGACATGCAGCAAGCCAGCAGTATCTCATTACAGCTTGTCTGTGAAGGCCTTTTTCCTGAAAAAGACATAGGATAAATTTGTGGTAGAGTAACTATTCCCAAACAGTTTTATGAATAAGTAACTGTCGGCACCCATGCAGTAGGAGGTGGATTTAAGCAGAATGCTGAGCACCAGGGTGGAGATGCATGTGCTGGGGCCGGGACAGAGCCTGGCTGCTGGGGACACGATCCTGCCTGGTCCCTTTTTGAATGCACAGACCTTTTTGCACAGTATCCAGCACTGGCTTCTGGAGGCCATCACTTGCTCTGTCATGCACCCTCAGATCCATCGGGTCCCACCAGACCATTCCCTGGGTACGATGCCATCAGCCTCCAGGCTCTTGTGCCCTCTCCATTCTCACCCAAAGGCTTCCCCAGAGCAGCTGGAAATTATGCCCCGCATATTGCTTCAATAATTTAAATTAGGAGCTGATATTTACTGCAAATATTGACTACAGAAAAAGTCAGGGAAAATGTATTGTCTTTGCCGGATTCTACCAAAAAAACCTGTTATTTTCTTTCAAAAGGAACAAATATTAAGGAAGATGAATGAACATAACTGAAAATGATTGTCTATTCAGAGGAAATACACGTGGAGGGCAAGGAAATCATCTATGCTGGTTTAAAACTGGAGAAATCCCTCCATAACTATCCAGAATTCACTACATTTTTTTTTTTCCCCCACAGGAACACCAGAAACACGCAGTTAGCCCTAAGAAAGAGCTCAGTAAAAAGCATGGAATGTGTGAGGAGCTGGGAAGGAAGGTGTAGCAAGCTGGAGGAAGCTGCTGATAAGCTTCTGTCAGTTTTGGAGATGTTCTTGCTCAATTGTGTTCAACAGTAAACCTGGGCAAAAAAATGCCATGCACGCCAATGAGATGAGTGGAACACACAGAGGCAGGTGTAACCACTAACACCGAGAGGAATCACTGACAGGACAAGAGGACACAGTCTTAAGCTGTGCCAGGGGAAGTTTAGGTTAAACATCAGGAAAAATTCTTCACTGAAAGAGTGATTGGGCACAGGAATTGTCTGCCCAGGGAGGTGGTGGAGTCACCATCCCTGGATGTTTTTAAGTCTGTCTGTGGCACTGGGTGCCATGGTTTAGTTGATAAGGAGGTATTAGGTAATAGGACTTGATGATCTCAAAGGTCTTTTGCAACCTAGCTCATTCTGTAATTCTGTGAAAATATCACATAAGGCAAACAGGGTGGCCTTTAGAGCAGAAAGAAATTTAACAGTAAAGAAATTATGTTAGACTAATAATAATTTCTAATATAAGCAGGGTGTTCCTCAGCAGGGAGCAATTGAGGAAGAGAGATGCCTGGTTATTAGAAGGACACCAGATGAGTATGAGATGGTTGTGCCAAAAATCTGAATTAAGTTCAAATAACTACTAGCATATGTCAACTGTGAGTTCAGACAGAGAATGTAGAGTAGTCCAGGTCTACCTCTGCATGTGAAATGTGCATCTGCTTGCAGCACAAACTGGGTTAGAGAAGCCTACACTGCACTGAACACCCTTTGGAAAAAGAGACTGGGAAGGATATCACCTTATTGCTTAAATGTTGGTCCTAGGACAAGTAGGGTATTACACTGGTGATAGGCAAGAAGGTTTGAGTCTGTTGGATCAATGAGGTCTGAGATGGATCCTCGCTGGGAGTACTGCAGCAAAAATTCAGTGTCTGAAGTCTCCTCTGTTCTGCATCAGATTCTCTCACAGCAGCAATGGTAATGGCTGTTTGAAATGGCTCTGGTAGCAGCAGGTATTTGACACAACACTTCTGTTTTTGAACCACAAGTCAATGCACGCTTTTCTCCTGTGAGCAGTGAGAAGTAATTGAGATAAGAAAATAATTCTGAGTATAGTGCAAAACAACATTTGAACAGTAACAAACTGCCAGGAAAGCAATGTATTCTTAGATTTCCCCAACTGCAGGGATAATTCAGTGAAACATTTCATAGTGCATATGAATCCCTTGAAATACATGCAACATAATTGTGGATGTATTTTTACAAAGGCCCAAGTCAAAGTAGTCAAAATATTATAAGAAAGCCGGCTATACCATCCAACAACTTCCCTGGTGTATTACTAAATATACATACCTCCACAATGATGACAGCTATAAACTTCTTATTCCACTCTTTCATAGATTTTCAAAATGTGTTGTCGATCCTTTCTGCAATAAAAGAATGCTGAGGCGCCATCACACAAAAGCCTGTTTTTTTCCAAACAGCAAATGTCTATAAAAATACAGTCCTACATCTCTGTGATAGATAAGAAATACTAAAGGAGCAATAATAATTAATGGCCGTACAAGATGAAACTCTAGTTACTCAGACGGCTGTCTCCACATAATCTGTATTTTATACAAAAGGAGAAAGAGCTCAATGGAATTTCAGCTGTGACCGGATAAAAACTGCCAACAAAAAGTGATAAGGAAAGTCTAATGTGCATATTAATCATGTTTATAGCGCCTCATTTGCTGATATATTAGCCTAAACTCCCTTTCAAAATACATTTTTGATCACTAGTAGAATCATTTAATACAATCAAACTTTAAATAGGACCAATTAATGCTTCCATCTACTATTAATTAGAAGTAATTGATTATGATAGCCTCTGTAATAAATCACAGAGCAAAAGAGTTTGAAAATGTACTGTTGGATGAGTTGGATTTTTAATAATGTGGAAAGATTTAAGCCACACACTGTATCTTTACGTGTTTATTGCCTTAGTTTGCATTCCATGTTTTTATTATCTAAGTATTTTTTGGACTACAGTTTGGATCCAACAGTCACATATTATGTTAAAAGGCTGCCTGAAGAATTCTGAACATCTGATGTTGGTGACTTCCTGTTTCTTTGTATAAGAAAGCAGGAATGGATAACTAAATAAAGCCTAGAAAAGTGTGTATGACTTACACCCCCTTGGTTTTTCCTATTTCTTTAATTTATATTTTCATCATTTGTCTTTATGTTCATTTTTCTATGGCTCCCAGCAAACATCCACTACACTATGGCATGACTTAAAGGTGGCCTAGCATTTTGTCATGAACAATTTAGTAGATTCCTGTCTCGTCTGTGCCTTGCACAAGCTTATTTGCAATTTGTCATTGTGTGAAGCAGACTACATTGATAGCAGCAGACATCTTAGTGGTCATGGACATGGTCAGCAGGCGAGGGCATTTTTGCCTGTTAGCTTGAAAATACACCTCTTGTTTGTGCATTTGGTGAATTGGTGTAACATCTGCTTCACAACTGCCTGTGGATGCATCCACATTTGGATGCAGCATTTTTCTGCCTGGAGACTGAAATAATAAAAGAGCAGGAAAGGGAATGACCATTGCACTGGGCAAACATCCCACAGAAAGCCTCTGCATTTGAATAGAAAGCTTCCCTAAAGAATAAATGTCTGTACACATGGAGGTTAAGGAAAATACTTAGGGCTGAGGGAAGCTTGTTTTAGGTTCCTCAGACATATTTGAAAAATGCCTCTTTCATAACAGCAGCAGGGGATCACTAGATTGTTTCATAGGCTTCCTGTGTGATTTGCAAAGCTGTCCTGTAAGCTCACATGACCCTCTGCATCTTTCCATGTCTTCCTTTGCGTCTCCCTTCCAGCCATTATTAGATTTCTCCAGGGGCACCAAGACTGGCCCATTAGTGGCCACATTCTTCACCACAAATAATTGCCAAATTAGTACTCCCTAACTAAGTGCATACTAGAGAATTGGCCTTTTAATAGTTTCTTGAGAAGTAAATGCTTCTTATCACACCAGATAAGACTCCAGGCATTCATTTTCCCCTTGCGTGGAGTCGTTTTCCTGCATCCCGTGCTTCAGAGTGCTGGTATGTCCCTGTATGTCAATGGGCTGCGGTGATTATTCTATCACCACGTTCATGTTACGTTTCTGGACAGCTCAAGGTTATGTGATTTACTGGGTAATCCTACATTTTTTTTTGAGAAATTAAGTGTCACTGCTCTCCTGGGCTTTCACAGAGAGCTGGCAGATCCTGCTGCAGTGGGCCTCCCTCCCACACACAGCCTGGCTTCAGATGAGCTTGCCTTCCTCTGTACAGAGCCTTTCATTTGTGTCAAACTAACTCAAACAAACTGAAAAAGAAATCTTTTGCCCACTTTGCTCACCTGCATATCTTGTGAGCTACCAGATTAAGGCCCAGCCTGGGATGGGGAAAGATGTGACCTAGCTTTGAATGGAAAATTTTGTGTCAACTGTATATCCACCTACTGTTTCTAAAAAGAAACGATAATTTCACTCAGTGAAATTATTAGATTGAGTTCAAATAATTGTTGGGCAAATATTGTGCCAGGATGACTTCATGTCCCCAAATTACAAGCTTAATCTACCGGAACTTTTTGGAGCTTTGATTTCCTACTGATAACACGATGATGTGCATGTTACCAGTTAATAAAGTCATGCACATTTACAAATGCCCTAAATTCAGGAGTTAAACTAAACCTCTGCTTGTCCCAATTCTGCTACATTGCATTCCTGAGAATGTCACCATTGTATGGTTCATGTACACCACAATATGATTTAACAAATGACAAGCTTTTTCCCTAGATGCCATGACTTCATTCATTCAGTTATGTTACTTTTCAAGCGATAACACTCTAATTAGCTGCTGAACTTTGCTATCCCTTGCATACCCTTCCCAGTCCAAACGTTCACTTATCTCTCCAGAAGTGCTACATGACATCCTTGTTGTTTCAGGAGAACACAGTTACCATTCACTGACTGCCCCCACACTATCTGAGATAAGTGTAATGTGACACATCTTCTAATTCAGAGAAGTGCACAAGCAACAAAAGCTGTCCCTCTGCACAAACTTCTCAATCAGCAAACTCAAAGCACCACCATCTTACACAAAGTACTGAGTTACTATGCTGTAACATTGCTGAATATTTAAATGTGGCCCAGGCAAGTCAGGGATTATCTTTCTCTCACATATACAGTGTCTGTACATGTTATGCTGTCATTTCTGAGCAGCAGTAACCTTGCAGATGTATTGTGGTTTATGCTATAATTTAACTTATGCAGTCCTGAGCCAAAATCCCCAAAACTGAATTTAGGTTGATTCACAGCAGGAATCCACTCTTTCGTGGAACCCCAGTTTCATAGATTTTATGTAAACAGTTTGGGTTTGATATTAATTGCATGTATACAAAGACAGTTTTTTCTCAATTTGCTCAAGGAACAGTTCTGGCTCCATTTTGACTGTTTCTTTCTTTGTCCTGTTTTTTACCCAGTGATGAAAAGAATTACAGGAATAGAATGCACAGAGTAACACAGTGCAGACACAGCCTTAGACCAGAGCCTCACAAGCTCTTTCATGCTACTCTCCACATCCTGTTTGACTAGTCTTAATTAGTCCCCTACCAACTTCAGATTTTCAGCAATTCTTGAAGAAGCCTGACACTTGGAAAGAAGCTCTTCCAAAACCTGCTGCAAGGATCCATTCTCTCACTGGGACTCCCTCAGCCCATCACTGGAGAACACTTACAAGGGAGGAAGAAAAACATTGTGTTGGAGGTTTTAGCACAGGGAATGGGAAACACATTAGTGATATTCCCCTCTAAAACAACTGCTGGAGACCTCTTTGCATTTTGCCATCCATAGATTGAGGACTTCTTGTCAGTGACTTAACCCATGAGAAGGACCTCAAAAGTAAGCTTCACAAGACATTTAAGTGCAGAACTAACAAAATGTTGAATGAATTCCAGCTGGTGAAAACATATGGTAGATTCTCAGTTTTATCTTCACTATCTTTGCTTGCAAACAAATGTGCATTTGTTCTCCGTTTGTTTTTTACCCAGTAACTTCAAATGAGCATCATTTTAACTATAAGTCCCTGGTGAACATACAGTCCCATAAAATCACACCAAATTATATGTCAAGTATAGAAAGGGCTGTTACAAAGAGGAAGAGTACAATCTGTTCTCCAAGCCCGTGCTTTACAAAGCAAGAAGCAGTGGGTTTGTATTGCAGGAAGAAAGAATCAGATCAGACATTGAGAAAACCTTTCCAAGAGTAATGCCAAGAAGAACAGAAGAGGTTGCCTGGAGAGGTTGTAATCTCCATGTCCGGTAGCCTTTAAGAACATATTAGATCAAGATCTGTCAGAAGTGATATCAGTATTATTGAGCCTCCCTTTCCAGAGTTTATGATTCTCCTTTGAACTTAATTAATCCTGCAAGTTTTAGAAAGCTTGCATCCAGCTGGAAAATAAATTACCACTCAATAGTATGGTATTTAAGAAGATTTACACTTCTACAATATTTAAAAAGATTTACACTTCCACAATACTTAGGAAATGGAATAAAAAGTTTTGCATTAAATATAAATGACCATTGAACTGAATCTACAGAAACCCACTGCTGAATCTACTGAAACCCACTGCTGGGAAAAGGGCCAAAGTTGGAAGACACCACTCTTTTGTTGGTGGTAAGCCCTGTGTTCTTATTGCTCCTCCCAAAAAGCAGAGCCTCAATAAATACTGAGATCTGAGGCATTCCCAGAGGTCAGGAGTTTGACAGAAGTGGATTGTAGTAAGACATGGAAAGAGCTCTGAGCTCTTAGATTTTTAGGGTCACCACTGGTGTACCTGCCAGAAGTGATCCCACATTAGCACCTGCCAGACAGGCAATCCTAGTGGTGTTTCTAAAGCTGTGGTGTATTTTGATCCTACTGATACCTGCTTTGTTATTTTTTCCACTTTTGGAAAGGGAGGTCTCAGCAGGCTTCACTAATGTGTCCTACCACCTCTGCTAGACAGCAAACATCATCATTTTCTGTGTGGCTGCTGGCACGGAGCATTTATTCTGCATTTGGGCACAGAGCATGTGTGTACGGCTGTGACTTCCCCCACGTGTGCAGGGCTGTGAAGCAAGGTCTCACAACAGAAGCTGTCTGTGCGCCTGAACCTGCAATGTAGGAGCTCAGGGAAGAGCCAGCGCAGACCTGGTGTTGCCAGGGTGTTACTGCGGCTGATGACTCCTCTTCACCTGTGCTGATCATTGACTGCAACGTTCTTTGGTATCCTAAAAGTCCTGAACTACCTGGTATTCAGTGTGATGAATTGTGACTTGGAAAGAGTCCTGAAACAATAAGAAATTGCAATAATCCACAACTAGGGTTTTTAACAGCATAAGAACAGGATGTGTATTCTAGCCAGTTTTATTTGTGGGATTCAGAATGCCATTAAAGTAGCAGAAAAGGAGGGGGGTTTGCTTTGCTTTGCTTTGCTGTTAAGGGTGGATTGGTTTATTACTGCATTCATTATAATTAAAATTCCATAATATACCCACATAAAGGTATATGTCGCAGTTAAGTTGATTTTTTTTTGCTTTATTTATGACCACATAAAATATGGTTTCCTGAGCATAATGTCCAAAAGCTCAGGGATTTAAGCTCCACCCCATTTATATATCTTAAACACTACACAAAAATGTAATTCCTGTGGCTCCTCTACTTGCTCTCCACACTTCTTAAAAATGGTTCAGGCCAAAGGTTATATATTTCTTATATGCCAAGTACAACTCAGACAACATTTAACAGTTGGTTCTATATCTATTCTCAGGATAAAAAGTAAATATATATTGGATTTGAGACTACTAAAGTGCAAAATGCCGACCAAAACCTGTATCTGAGGATATTCTGTATTCATAAATGGGAAACCACCAGAAGGACCAGTCCTAGCTCCTCAGAAGTTCCCGTGACATGTTCCTCCTTGCTCCCATTGTAGGATAGGTCAGAAAGATGCATTACAGGACAGTTTTGGATGGAAGACAGTTCTGTGAGTGGCTGAAGTTCTTGAGCAGTCCCACAGAGAGGCTGAGACATCTCTGTGAGGTGCCTGCAGGAGCCTGTGTCTCTGAGATAATGTTTTAAGACCCAACACATTTTCCCTCAGTTTGTAGAAGATCCAGGAAACTGGAGGGCTTGAAGCCTTGCAGCACAGAGGCAGAAAAAGAGGGAAGAGGAGGCAATGAGAGTAAGAAAATTCCTTCTGGCCACATGAGAACTTGGAAATGCCACCAGAGGAAATTAATTTTTTACATTCACTGACTAACACCTGGCTCTGATGCAAGGCTGAATTTCTGAATTTTTTTTCACATCTTCCAAGCTTATACAAGACAGACGTAATTCTGCTCTCTCCTGCAATCAGGTTTTTAAAGTGGACTGTTAGTAAATCTGTGTATATGACCTCAGATCAAAATTTTTAGTTTTATAAGAGGATTTTGACAAAAAACATAGGGCTCAATGAAGAGAAGAGAGAGAATCTAGATAAAGAGTTTTATGAGAGTGTCTAGATAAATTCACGAGTCTTATTTTAACAAAGAGAAAAATATGAAGAGGCTCAATTTTTCTTCCTCTGCATAGGAAGTCAATGATGGTAGGAAATTTTTTTTAAGTCTGTAAAAGCTTACCAGGTTCTGGTAAGCCCTCAGAAGACATTCTGTTATATTTCACACTGATGTTCATTAACCACCGAAACTATTAATTCAGAGGTTTGCACTGAAATTATTTGTTTGGGGTTGTCCTTGTATCCCTGATATGAACAATGGATGGCTGCCTGAAAGATTTTTGTCAGCCAGTTATGAACTTGAAGAAAGCCTTGCTGAGGGAAGTGCCAAATCCAAAGCTTTGTGCAAGGTAGATATGGGACATTGTAGGTAATGGATTATTACATACAAGAAGCTGCAGATAGCCTGGTACCAAAGATAAGGCTCTGTTGCAGTGCAGGTGAAGATGGTAGTTTTTCCAAGAATACTTCCAGCAATGGGTTTTTTTTCAGATCTGTCCCTTTTACTGAGAACAATGAAGTCTTTCAGAGATGATGATACCTGACAGTAAAACTGTCAGAGAACCCCCCACTGATGTCATGGGGAGAGAAAAATGCTTAGAAGGCAAAAACAAGATTACAGTTCAGAGGAAAGAGAGCCTTGTTGCATTCACCTGGGCTGCACATGAGCCTTCACCTCACTGGTGAAAGGGTGTAAAGACCACACGGCCGATGATGAGGCTGTGAATGCATTGGTTTCTTTTTGCCTGTTTCTGATTATAAGACAGTTTATCTTGAGGGCAAATTTTTGTCCATGTGACCCAGAGTAGATGCTATCTCAGTATCCATGGCTGGAAATTTTCATCAAGAAAGATGCATAGTGAAACAAGTCAGAGATAAATGTACCCCAATGAAAGAACTTGAAAGCTCTTCTCCCTTGTCCTTACTATTGTTTCATTTGAGGCCTTTTGCTAAACATCTGGTCCCTGAAGGTTGAGTGTTAAGGTGGGGAAACCCACCAGCCATGTCCACATCATGCCTGGGGTCTGGGTCTGGTGTTACTCCCTTAGCACTGATGAAATACTAAAACTGTTTCCCTATTACTTTATCTTAATAATTGCTGAAGAAATGCTTGCAGACATTGAAATTGTGGTTTGGAAAACCATTCAGTAAGCCATTAGCTTTGATGTTAACAGATTATACTCTGCAACTAATGGTGAATTTTGCTGTTATTTCCTTTCTAAAAAAGGCAGAAAAGATGGATTTTTAGTTTTTAGGGGCCAAATTGATGAGATTAACTGCATGCATTTCATTTATCAAGAGCATTAAGTGTTTTGTAGTGACTGATGAGTGTATTTTAGATATACTGAAAACACATAGATATATAGTTTATTTCTTTTATGTTAGAAGTTGTCTACAAGAGAGCCATTATTTACATCCTTTATATCTAATCAAGATAAATTCTCAGTCTCATAAATAAGAACATACTTATTTGCTTTAGTGACTTATTTGAGTCTGGAAAGATTTGCTGAGCAGGGGCTGGGCTCGATAATATTTCACAAAGCTAAAAATTCAGTCTTGATACATTCTTGACATGAGACACATCATTTTTCACATATAAGAACAATTACCTCATGTTTACACAGCATTTAAAGCATGGAAAGTGATTAGATTTTACCATCTCTGGCATGCCCGTGATGTACAAATTGCTACTGGCTCTTTATGTATGGAAAGACATCCATTTAATGCTCTTTAATTTGGTGCCACTTATCTGTTTGTGGAAAGGTTCACTCCTGGTGCTGGTGATGAGTATGAAGTACAGGCCCAGAAATAACTGTCAGAGAGGGAGGACGCTTTCACAGGGAGATAAGTGTTAAGATAGATCTGCCTCCTCGAATCAGTGGGATGAGCCCCATATCCCAGTAAGCCCACATCTCATGGGGTTGACAACACCTTCCCGTGGTGGGAGAGGTCAGCCGGCTGCTGCAGGAAGCCTGTGCGCTCGGGAGGGAAGATGGATCCCAACCAGCAAGAGGAAATGGCTGTATGACAGATTCGAGCTCGCCAGCAACAGCGTCTAGCAGGTGGAGGTGCTCCAACAGCACCTCCTGGGAGGGCAGAGGCATCCTTCTGGCACAGAGAGACCCTTCTCCATGGCAGGCTGGGAGCCCTTCAAACGGGAACCAGATACATCAGTGTGGGATGCTCATGCCCATGTCCCAGTTCCTCTTCAGAGAATATCTCAGCTCAGAAGTGGGGTAACAAATCCAGACCACAAAACCCACTTTTCTAGCTGTCTGTCATGCTTGTCCTGTGTGGGGTCTGAAGACCAAGCCCACTGTCCTTGCTCCAAGTGTCCTTGCCACCACTAATACAGCACCTAAGCTGTCATCACTGTGGACCAGAATTAAGTTCTTCTTCATTTGCACTGATGCAACTGCAGGGATGCTGCCACATTTGCAGCATCTGTGCATGTCTGTACTTCAGTAGCAGTGAACACATTGGTTTTGCTCTGCATACAATTTGCTTAATAAATAGCTTACATAATGCACTTTCTTTGAAATACATTGCATGCATATCTCATGTCAAGATGAACGTGTCCAGGGATAGACAGTTTGGCTCAGGGTCTGGGATATTAAGTAGTCTGGGTTGATCTCCTGACCTCTTCCCCAAGTAAGGGTTATACTGGTGGCTATCCCAGACTAATAGACTTGTTATTTCTCTGATTCCTGTATAGCAGTGTCTGGCACAGAGAGCAGGCCATGTGCGGTGTTTCTCTCAAAGATCATGAAAATAGCATGAAAATGCTTCAGCTTGCTGGAGTGGCCAAATTTCTGGCTATAGTTTTTGTTTGTTGACATTAAATGATATAGTTTCATATTCTGGAAACACCTTCATGAACCATCCTCTGTTTGCTTTTGCAGTCTCAAGCACATTAGCACATAAATACAAACCCAGTGTCTGATGCAGTTTCATCAACTAATGTGTGATATATTGGCTTTCAGAGGAGAGTTGGAGACCTAACTTATGGGCCTCAGTGGTCTGAAAATTAGCTACATGCTATGCAAGCTCTTGGTGCTTTTGGCCGCCCTTTGAGGCACACAACCCTTCATAAAATTTCAGCTCCACAATTCTGTGTTGCAGTATTGTTATTGAGGACATCAGGGGATGGATCAGGAAGGATGCAATGAGGTGGGTTTTTTTCAATGAAAACCGTGAAAAATGTTTCAAGAATTTTATTTTTCCTGTGGGATTTCTGTGGCTAATCAAGGGAAATCAGCACTCCCACACCCTCTCCAAGCTTTAAAAATATGGCTTTAATGGAAACAAATGCTAGTATTTTTAAGTCTGGGCAGGCTGGAGGCCCTCAGTGTTTTCGAACAGAGTAAAACAGAGAGGGCAACACCCTCATAATTTACATCAAGTTTACATAGTTTTCCAAGGTTCTAATTAAGCCACTTGGTCTCAAACAAATTTTTTTTATAAACCAGAAATAATACTCAATCTAGAGGCTTTGTGCCTCATCTTCAGAACAACTGTATGAGTTGTCTGTTAAAGTCAAATATGCCTGGGGCACAAAGACCATATGGATTCTCCCCAGTCATGTGTTTAGGAATGGCATATATAGAGTGGTATCACAATCTTAAGTGTACTTCTGTTTAACTCTTTTGATCTCTGGTCTCAGAGGGGAGAGATATGTGGCATTGCACCCAGATTGCGTCCAAGTTCTTCAAAACAGCCCTGACTCCACAGAGATGGGCATGCATGGCTCCAAACCCAAGCACTATGACAGATCAGTGATGTCTCCAAGGTTTGTCTCAGAAGTGAGTGGAGTGCCTAGGAAGCTGATTCTTTCCCAGGTAATTTATTCCCTTGGCTGTTTACAGGGTGATCCCAGCCTTGAGGGGCTGTGTCCCCAGCTACCTTTAGCCATCGCTTAACCCTCCCTCTGACCTGCTGCTGCAGCAGGGAGAGCTCTGTGTCAACAAACTGCACAACATTGGCAATGCTTCAGAGCCTGCCTGAACCTCCGCATCACCGCCGCCGCTGCCGCCGCCGCCATGAGCGAAAGTAATTAGAGACCGTTTGCATCGGTTGTTTGGAAATGTGTAAACAGCAGTATAAACAACAGCAGGTCAGGTCAGGGAAGGAGGCTGGCACTTCATGAGGCCACGGCTGGAGCCTGCCCAAGTGTGAAATTCCCAACTGGGAGAGAACATTTGGAAAAACAATGCGCTCGAGGTTTATCAACACAAATCATCTCCTAAGTGGCACATTTTATTTAGAGTATGTGTGGCCTCCATCTAGAAGAAGGGAAGTTTTTATCAATCTGAGCTTTATCACTTCCAGATATCTCTTTCTTTGTTTACTGGCGGCGTGCACAATGCCTTCATTTTGAGCAGTCCAGTTTAAACACAAGCGGGTCTGGCTTCTCTTTGTGGAGCCTGCAGTGAACTGCCCGTGCTCCCTTTTCAGAACCGTGCTCATAAATCTTCCCTTCAAGCCCTGAAACGCCTCTTTGTGACCGTCACCCTTGAGAAACGCGGCATCCTGGCCCCAGTGCATGAATCTGCTTTGGCTAGAAGACCATCCCTGCTCAGGAAAGCACTTTGAACCCTGCTCAGCTTTGAGGAAAGGCTTCAATGCCTTTCTGAGGAGGAGGAGGGGGTTTCTGGCATGGGTCAGAAAATCCGAATCACAGGGCAGTCTGTGGAAGGACAGGAGTATATAAATAAACTGTACATAAACCTAAAGTAAGCAGGATGAGAATTGCCTCTTAAAATTCAATTGGGAAAGCTTACTGGGTGTCCTGAGCTCCTTGGTGGCCGTGGCACCTTCTTTGACACTATGGTCCTTCTCACTGGTGCTGGCACTGGCCCTGCAATGAGACAGATCCTCATGGGTAGCTCCCCCGCTCTTTCATGTCCCCATAGTGCACAAATTAAGGGACATCTGTAGGTGTTGAACCAGAGTCAGCTGTTATTTGTGGCTTGCCTTTCGGCAGCATTTGTTATAAGGGGGTTTTCAGCAGTTAACAAAGACCAGACTTTTTTTTCTGTGGGGCAGCCTGGCATTAATTCTCTTATTTTACAGGGGGAACAATTAAGAAGCTTGCTTAAATAGAACTTAAAAACCCAGTGGAAGAAGTGAGAAAAAACATGTTATCCCTGTGCCTCAGTTCTCCACCAAGAAGAACTCATCTGTCTCCCTGTGCTTGGGTAACACAGGTGTTACAATCTAGGCCTTGCCAGCACCACGAAGCCACTTTTGCCATAATTTGTAGAGCTCTCTGAGAAAAACACAACATAATACCACTGTTTAGCTGTCACTGGCCTAGTCACACAGCCACCCAATGCCCTGTGGCCAGTTGGATAGGTCAGCATTTGGGCACAGAGGCTGGAGCTGCCCCTTCTGGGAGATGTGTTTCCTGCACCTCAGGCAGAAAGTAGTGGTGGCTTCACACCTGGCCAGTGACTGCCTGCGGGCAAGAGGAGGCATCCAGCCATGTGGGCTGAATGCACTGTCCAAGCAGTTGTTCACTGCCTCAGTGAAAAGGCAGCATGCCAGACAGGCTTATCCCCTTGGCCACAAGTCAGACCTTACTGAGTTAAGCCAACCAGAGTTATTTTCTGCCCATTCCAGGGGAGTTTTCCAGCATTGTAGTGTCAGTTGGGGACATGAATATTTGATGACTTATCTGCTATAGCAATCTCAATGTAGCACCTTCAATAAGATCATACCTTTAAAAGCGTCTTCTCATACTGTATAGGTCATGTGGGGAAGCTCTTAGTAAACCTTTGTCTTCACCTTCTCATTTAGCCCTAACGTTAATGTCTTCATTCTCCTAAGCTCTTTCTGAGGAAAAAAATCTGGGTCACACTGTGACACTCCAGGTTTATTGTCTGAAAGTGTCTAGACTAATAGAGTACCACGGCATGGTACTGGCCCTGTAAGTGATTTCAATGTGTAGGCGGCGTTGTTTTCCGGTCAATACACATAAAGTGCAGTCAAATAGGCTTTCAGTCTGTCATTAAATAAAGAAATAAAATAAAAGTGACTGAATTATTTGCTAGACATCATCTCTTTGAAATGTTACAGAGAAACAAGTATTCAGAAACAGAAGATTCTGCTCTAAGGTGTGGGACAGCAAACAGGCAGAGAAAAGGAAAAGAAAAAAATTCACAGAAGTCTAGGCAATGGTTGGTGAAGGGGGGCCAGCCGCCAGTACATGGTGGAAATTCAGTTGCTATAATCATCTGAAAGTTAGTCTTGATGACTTTCTTTGCTCTGTAGCCAACAGCTTTCCTATGATCCAGCAAGACAATTCAGCAGGTGACGCCCTCTGCAGAGGGAATGGGCATCTAGGAGGCCAAGACAAGGTTAGGCTGTTGCTTTTTTAACCTGGATGCTACTTATTTTCTGCATCTTACATGGTACTTATGAGGGAAAGAGGGACAAAATAACTGAACAATGAGTGTCAAAAGCTCAGCTGAAACCATGGCCAACCCCATTGCCCACAGTCCAAGCTGTTCACTGACTCATAAGAACTGAGGCGTTAAGTGGGGAGTGGTTTTATGAATGATCCATCATCACTGCTCCTCATGCTGTACTACCATATATTAGTTACTCTTCAAAAAATGTGAAGCAGTAAGAAGATGAGGAACAAAATAATACAACTCATATATCCATGCAGAACAAGGGCATAAGACAAACCCATAGAATCCTTGCTAGAAAGAATTGGACATTTGCTCTTGCAACCAGTTATTCAGCCATTAAACACCCTTACTTTTATACAACAGCACTTCGCTGCCTTAAAGTTCCAAATTAGAGAAAATTTTTGCTGAAAACCCTTAGAAAATACAACAGTTTCATCAGGCAAATCATCATATGCTTGCTGACACCTTCAGAAGACTCTAACTTTTCAGGCAGGACTTCATTTTGAAAAATTGTTCTTAATTCTCCCGTAGGAGCTCATACGTTGCAAGGTGTTCTCTAACTCTGCCTTTTGTTATACTTTGTTTCAGGTTGCTTGGCATGGCCATGACGCTTCCAGGCCAGTATTTCTTCAGCATTTCACAAAGCCCTCTTAGAAGTCAGCATCACATATGCTTCATTTCAATCTTCAAGGACCAGTACAACTTTAAGCAAGCGGTTACACAGAACCCTTAGTAATTCAGCTCTTTTACCTCTGACTTCATTTAAATATGGCCTGGCCTTGATGATTCCTGGTTGAGTGTTTTGTCAGTTCGTTCCATAACTTTTTTTGCAACCGGATATTCTGGTTAAGTCCCCATAAAGACGGGTTCAGACTTGGCATCATGACAAGGAATAAGAAGCAAAAAGTATATCAAAAGTATAAACCCCAGAGCAACAATAAGCCTACCCAGCAAAGCTGGCAGCTTTATTTATCCAGCTCTATTTCTGGATCCTGGATGACTTCTCAGAGTACATGAAATTCACAGGGTTTTTCTCATTGTCTTCATCTTTCACTGTGAATAGTTGGGTTATGATCTTCACATTTCTTTTCTCCGTTGGAAGAGATTTTAAGGAATGAGAAAGGTCACAGGCTCCCCTTGAGAATATCTACTGCTCTCAGAAATTATGCTCATATCCTAATTTAAGATGCAACCAGTTGTTGTACTTACACCTTCTGTTGTAAGTAAATACAAGGCTAGGCCTCTGCATCCATAAATGTGATGTCAAGGGGCTAAAGCAGGGAGCAAGAATGGACAGGAACCTGGGGGTCAACCAAAGAAGGTCCACACAGAGATGGGGGGATGCAGGATATCTAGCTGAGCCAAAGGTCTTGAGACATCAGCTACTCATCTCCTCCACTGGCTACTGTCTGATTGGTGCATTTCAATCAGGTATCAAACACCCTAAAACCATCTTTATTTTCTCATGGAGTGTCAGCCTCAGTGTCACCACGCAGGGACTGTTGGAGTGTTATGGCCTCTTTTGAACCCATTAATACTAGCAGCACCACGCAGAGTTCAGTACCCAGTTTCAGTTTATTTAAGGCTTGTTTTAAAAAAACATTATGTGCTGAATTTTATTAAATCAACTTAATAGGAGCTGTGAAGTAAAACAAATAAATATGGAACTCATTTCTGCAGTTAGTGGGAATTATTCTGTTTGTTTACAAAGGCCATTAAAAGCTTACTGGAGGTGTTCATTTCAGCAAGGAGGCCTCATTGATGGATCAGCGCAGCCTTGTCAAAACTGTATCCAAAATTTCACAGCAGTGCTCTCATTAGGCTCTAACGGTTGAAAGAAAACACAACTGAGGAGAACTATTAATGTTTCCCGGTGGCCTCCAACCTCCTTTACATTAGTTTTCCCAAACCACACCACATAAAAACTTTTCTAAGATTTTTGGGGGCTGGTAGCTTGCGAAAAGGACAGAAAAAGAAGGAGCTGAGTGCTTTGTGTTCTTACAACAGTTATATTAAAACAGAAACCTTGATAACTGCAGAGGTGCTTAAGCTGTTGCACAGTGTAATGTCTCTGATAAAATGCTCAACAGCAGAGAAAGAATTATACATTAGTAAAAATGTAAGAATAATACCACAGAGTATTAAAATCCCCATTTTAAAATGCATACTAAGCATTTCTTAAGTGTGAGAGTTCAGGGTTGACCTTAACTTCTAGAAAACACTAATTTTATTTGCATTTCAATATGAACACGTGGAGCCATTGTATGCTTTCCCTTGCAGACTTCCACAAGCATATATACTTTTTCATGTACGTATTTTTCATATCAAGAAGTCAGAAATACAGGTCTGGAATTATCCCCTGTCGAAACAAATTCTATATTTGCTTTTAAGCACTTTATGGTTTTCAAAAACAGGTGATCATCTCTGTTGTCTCCATCCTTAGCCAAAGTACCCAAAGGAGTGACTTGCTTTTAGAGTGTTGCAAAGTCTGCTGCTCCACCGGCGTCACAAAAGGCCTTGGGTACTTGGCATTTCTGGATGTACCACTTGGCATGGCTGCACAACTCCTGAGCACTTTTTCAAACATTGTAAGCAACTTTTCTGAGCACCTTTTCAAAGACAACCTGTGTTGAGTGCTGCAGTGGTGCAGATGACTTCTTCCCACAGGTGGCTGGCATAGGAATCTTGAGACTCTGGTGTGATCCTCAGCAATGGGATGAGCACTTGAAGTGCAGCTTGACCACTTTCAGTACAGCCTGCTATAGATCTTATGATAAAATCTGCCTTCTATTTAGGCTTTTAGAAACCTGATGTGAGTCACTTCCTTTTCATCTTTGGACCATAACTTTCAAAAATAACTAATGGGATCAGATGTGATGTGTTGGCTTTGCACCTCTTGCATTTTTCCCATCTTACCTTTTTCTTACTTTCCCCAGGTGACAGTAACAACTTCTTGCAGTCGTGTGTAAAAGCATGTGATTGCAGTTACCAGCTGGAAGAGACAGGTTACAAGCCAACGAGGACCAGGTCCTCAGAAGAATGTCACATGCCCTGGGAATCTGGGGCCTGCTGGCTGCCATCTGAAGGCTTTTCTCAATGTCGTCTCCAACATCATCACTGTGTCAGCCTAAAATGTCCATGCCTGGATGGTCTGAGAGCTCAGTGCTGTGGCCATGAAGGAGAGAGATGTAAGGAGGAGAAGGAGGTGCTGGTCATAGTGTCCATGTTTCCTGTCATCTTCTCATTTTAGAGTCCCACCAAGCACATAGGGTTGCAGAACTGAGCTCAGAATTGCTCAAAACAACCTAGCATCTGCCCCACTCTGGCTCAGACTCTGCCTTGTGAAGGCAATACTGAGTGAGCATCACAGGAAGGGCAAAGCAAACCACAATGTGGAGCTTTCACAAAGGGAATTTCTTAGTGTGTGTGATGGAATGCTCCTGGGAGGTTTCTGTGATCAGCATGAAACAGCCCATGGATAAAACACAGAGACAAGCCTGGGGACGTGAGTAGGATCCAGAGTCTTGAACAGGAATGAGATAAACTAGAGAAATTTAATCCAAACAACTCAGAGGACACAGTAAATTCCTGGTGTGGGAGGAAGAAAAACAGTATTGTACAACTTTCAGCTGTGAAGATACTCAGTAAATATGTCAAGTTCTGGATTTCAATCAGTTTTATTTTATCTTTGTTTCAATAGAATTTTTTTTCCCTAAATGTAATCCTCATTAAGTCATGTGAAAGACCCAGGCTGTTGATGTTACAGATTACAGGGAAGATGTGAGGAACACTGACTGTCCCCTTTCCATAGCAATAGTGAACAATAATCCCTGAAAGCTGTGACCTTTCAATGAGCAGCTATAATACAACAGATTTCCTTGAAGACTATTAAACAGAGATAGAAATCTCTTTAAAATCTTTATTCAGCTTTGCTAATCAACTGCCACTGCTTAATGCTGCTTAAGGTTGGAGCTTTTTCTATACATTTTCATTATTTCAGAACATCCCCTGCCAGAACCATTGTAAAGCTTTCTATTAAAATCCTTCTTACTGTAGTGGGATGAATATTTTCTTTTTCCAAAAGACTGATTTAATAGAAACTTGGCACCAGAAAAAGTGTTTCTGTTTCATTACTATGCTATATAAAAGTTCATGGGACTCTAAGAATATTCTTTCTAAAAAAAAATCATTAGCATATGCTTGGATACAGAACTTACTGGCAATTATACAGTAGTCATCTTTCAAATACACACTTCCTGTGTTGTTGCTAAGACTATTAGTGATCATTCTTAAAATGCAGAGTGAGCACTGGAATGCAGTTCATACTCTGCAAATTTTTTCAGAATGTTACTCAATTCACTCTTGTGGTAGTTTGTACACAAAGAAAGAGATTGATTTTTTTTAAACCCATTTAATTTGCACTTCATGTTATTTTGTTTAAACCATATTTCTAGCATTTCTAGTATAGCAACTCTTCATTGTAGCCTAATAAATTCTTGTTTGGCTCACAAAAACAATAATAATTTTTAGCACTTACATAGGACTTTAGTTTTTTAAAGTGTTATCCAACTATTAACTAATTAAAGTTTGTTCAACCCAGACAGGCCATATGAAGAGGCTGTAGTGAGTGAAAGGAACATTTTCTCTGTCACTACTAACAGGATGAAAGGTACTAATGTTGTACAAACTCAAAATGAGGCACAATTTGAAATAACCCACCCGCTATTGATTTTGGCCAAATTGTTGGTAATCTCAAACTTGTAGATTGTTTCTCAGTACTATCAAAGGAGAAAATGAGGAAGCGCTCGTTTGCCTGCTCTGGTACTGAACAGCATGTGCTGACAACGGGAAAAAGCCTTCCATCTTTCCATTTGTGAGTACACATAACTTTTCAGCAGCACAGGAAGAAATTTTTCCTACGTACCCTCTGGGTCATTTTGCCATGCCAAGGGGCATGGGGCCCGCAGGGGTTGGCGTCCTTGTGTGCTGGTCTCCTCCCACCTCTCCTTTCTTCCCTTTCTCACACCCAGGCTCAAGCCTTCTCCTCCACTGACTCTTTGGGACTTGGACCATAGCTTTGCAATAGAGATGCTTTCTAGCATACATTTGGTTTCAATACATTAAAAAGTTGATTGAGTAATCTTTACGACAGATGGGGTTTCCTGTAAATCAGGACCAAAAGATTACCTTATTCAGTCGAATCCAATGTGGTTGCCCAAAAGTCCCCTCTACAATGTTTCCCGCAAGAGTCCCTGAGTTTACTGGGCTTCTGGACCCACAATAATGTTGTTGCAATAATTTCAAAGTATGACTCTTGCATGTGTTCTGGAAATAACATGGCCATAAACATAACTGGAAGTTTCTAACTGTCAGTGATTTCATACTGACTTTAACAATAGCCAATAAACATATATTTCAGACTTTAATCCAATTTTCTCAGTAAAGCTAATTTCAGTAAGATGCTCTAGATAATACTTTCTTGTGGGATTACTGTGCGGCTTGGGTGGTGTATCATTCAATCTTCATCTTTTATTAATGCACTGTATATGTAATATATGACCCCAAATCCTCACCAGTGCTGTGCTTCTAAACCCATGGAATTAATTAGCTGCTTCCATGTTCAGTTTTGACTGCTTTAACACCACTGGAATTTCACTAATCACGTTAGACATTAGCACCATTCACAGATTTCCATTCTTATGACTTCCCAGTGTTTGCAGCCATCCACAGCTGACATCTACAGAGGAGGCAGAAACACTGTGGAGACTCCTTCTGCTCACGAGACATCCCCCTGATGCTGGGGGAACACGCCACAGCTGCAGGGCTCCATGCTGACACATCTACTAACAGGATTAGGACTCTAAGTAGAAAAAACATATGTCGTTTGCAATATATCTGGAGAGCTACCAACAGCTGTAATTAAGGATGCCTATGCATTTCCATGCTAAGCCCCTGTTTTCATTTGCTCATAACTTTCCAAAACTTTCACCTATAAGGCTGAACTTTTACAGTCCTGCTTTCTGCCAAACTGTGGCTTTTTTTTTCCTGTTGTTGAAAGTTTGAAGAAAAAGGAATATGTCCATTTCTTTTGAATGAGAGAAGAAGGAAATTTTTACAAAATTCCTTCAAGTAAATATGTGGATTGGAACTGATTTTTGCTAGACTTTATATTTCTTGTAATTTTCATGTGGCATTTTTTACTCTTAAAATATGCCCCAGCGGCTGGCAAGTATGGGATAATATTTTAATAAAGAAACAGAAATAATGCAACACACTTTACAGCTTGAAATGCTCAGGTACAGAATTTTAGAGTCAGTGTAATTTTCAGCTAAAAAATTATTCTCCTCTCCGTTCCTCTCAGGCACAGAGAGATCTCAGATCTCCACTCTGTGTATGCAGCTGTAGTAAAGCTCCTCTTCTGTTTCTCAGTGTGGAAATCGGGAAAAAAAAACAATACTGAACACACAGGCATGTCATGACCCTTTCTTAGCCTGTTGGGACAACGTCGTGTGGCGCACAAGTGTTCACTGGTGCAACTAGAAATATGCAAATGTTCTTGGCATTTGCAGACATCTCAGACTTATTTTGAACCTGAAGGACTCTTTCAAGCCTCTGTCAGTCTATGTCTCATGTGCCCCTTTCTACCTGATGAGAAGCAATCAGTATTAAAAATAATGTCAAGATTTTTTTAAGATAGAGTTGGTGCCTTACTGACTCATTTAATTTCTGTCTTTTCTTGTCTTTGATCCTGACTCTTCCTTCTTGCTTTCTGGGTACTGAATTTAGACTCTTGCAACTCAGCAATCTCACAAGTTCTTCCTGTGCACAAACTGTTCAAACACTAAGGCGATAAATTTACCAATGAGTAAATCCTCTTTGGAGAAAGAACAGGTCTTCTGTGATGGTAGTAAATATTTAATTTAAAAGAGAAACTCAACCCTCTCTTGTATTGCTTATTACTCTTGGGGGGAAGAAAAGAAAGAACACAGGTGAGAGATATCTAGGATTTTTTTNATTACCTTCTTCACCAAGTGTTTCATTCACAGACAGGAAACTCAGCTTTACTAACGAGACATTTAGGTGCAAGTTGCTTTTAAAATGCAGTTATGATCTCAAGCTTTATCTTCACAAATTACAGTTTATATTTCTGAACATCCTGGGAGGGAGAGGCAACTTTTTCTAACAGTAATGATCTAGAAAATCTTCACAGAGGA
>WAAG01054746.1:0-33338 GCA_013390105.1 Tichodroma muraria | reverse complement strand
GCAGCAGCCATGCCAAAGCAGTCACATTTACTAAAACAAGCCGTGCTGGGGCTGCAGAGCCATTCCTGGCTATAGTTCTGGCTGGATTCTTATGGTTAGAGAGAAAGAAAGTTAGTGGATTCTTCTTTCCACCCCTCGGTCTCATTAGGGTTAAATTAGTCCAGGGTGAACTCCACTCAGAAAAGCCATCCCCACCCGATCTGCGTGATCTTTCGTGGCTCCGAGACAGCCCTGAGGAAATTCTCTCACCGACCATGCTGCAGGAGAAGAAAACTCGAATTCCATCAGCCAGATATCAGCAGCGTAGCTCACAGCTTGGCTCTGCGGTCTTTTTTTCCTTTTTTCCCAGTCAGCCTGACTTGCTTCCCCCTCCCCCCCCAGGCCCGACGGCCACGTGGGGAGAGGGGGAGCAGAGAATGTTCGGCAGGAGCTCTTACCTGAGTCTCCACCGGAAACCAAGAGAGAGCTGATTCCCGGGTTTGCATTTAAAAAAGTTGTATCGTAAAAGGCGTACCCACACTTTCATTGGTTTTATCAAATGTCAGTAATACACATTGGCCAATCACGGCCAAACTACTACAATGGGCAAAGTAACTTTTCTCCATGAAGGTCAAGTGCAGGTCAAAGGTTGAATAATTCTGTTAAAGACCATTGTTGGCAATACAAAGTCCCCCAAATTAGTTTATTTAAATAAAAGATAATGGACTGAAACCTAGAGAAAGATGTGGAGAACTCAAGAGAGTGCCAGACAACTAAGTTTTGGTGTTTGATCAACTGAGCTGATGAAATACTGAGTATCTTAGGCTGCATCTAAAAATTGTGAGGATGATGTGTTTTGCAATGTCACAAATATTCTCTCATTTATTGTTTCTCCAGACCGGGGGATGTGTTGAAGTACACTATGCTCACACCCCTACCCATACCCCCTTCTTATCCTTCTGATAACAACAGGGTATGATTTGCTCTGAGCCAGGCATGAGCACACTTCAGATACAGCTTTGTGTCTATAAGCTAGTGCTGGAACCATAGGGAATAATCTTACTGTTCAAGATTTTACAATGTTTAATAGATGAACTGTTGAAAATCTGCATGTGGAAAACAATCAAGATAAAAGTTACCGTGAGACAACAGAGTTCACGATTCAGAGGAAAGAAAGAGATGAAAGAAGCAGAATAATACACTGGGCTTCAAAAAAACAAACTTCAACAAACTCAAGGAACTGGTACATGAAGTCCTGGGGAAGGAATTAAAACACAAAGCAAAAATCAAGAGATCTGAGAGTTTCTAAGAAGAGTTTCTAAGGCCATATTTTAAGTATAACAGCAGTCTATCCACAGCAGAGGAAAGAAGACTCAGAGAGCACTGTGGCTGCATTAGGAGCTCATCAATTACCTGAAAAAATCAAAAAAGAATAATGGGAAAAAAAATGTAGAAAAAGACAGCTACAGTATCAAGACCAAATATGAAAAAGCAGCACAGCAGGTTAGGAACAAAACTGGACAGACGAAAAATTTTTGTCAGCAAGGGAAAAGCAAAACAATAAAAATGGATTTTAAAATATTTTTCTATTATACAATAAAAGCTCTCTGCTTACCAGAAGAGATAAGTATCAGATGGTGCAAAAGCCTGGAGTGCTTGCTGTTCCACTGCCTCCCCTCTAAACAGTGCGTGTCATGATCAGTGTTAACCAGGAATGCACGTCAGAGGCTATCAAGCTAATTAGCTGTATCATAATATTAACTTCTGATTAAATCTGTTCTATAATAATGAGGAAAATTTAAATATTCTTGGAATTACTGTATTTTTGATTGAGGAAGAATGAGTGAGTTCCCAGAGAACCAGAAAATAATACTACCTTTTAAAAATGGGCAAGACTACAGGAGTGAGTGGAAAGGCAAGGTAAAGAGAATGAGAGAATCAGCCAGGAAAACTTTGACACTAGAAGAGTTACTGAGATAGCTGTCTGAAAATCTGCAAGCATAGGGACTAATTTAAAAGGCTGACATGCTTTTGTCCATGAAGTAATTTTTAAATGACCTAATGGTCAAGGTAACTTGTCCCAAGAGATAAAAATAGCATGTTGTACGTCGAAGTCAATAAATGCCTTGACAACAGATCCTCCTGGCCTAATTATATATTTGGTTGCTCAGATTCAGATGATGGGCCTCTAACGTGAATACACAACTGGTTAATACATCATTTCAAAGGGTGATTTACATGCTTGTTAAATTGTGAAAGTGAATTGAGTGGGGTTAGGGCTATCCAGATGTTGTGAGTGAAAAGCAGGTGCAGATCCCTCAGGGACAAGGCACAAAAGAAGTGAAAGTTTTGGCTTTATCAGAAGTGTAGTGTTCCCACAGTGGGAATCCTGGAGCACCAGTCAAATGAGGACCCAATGCACTGGAGCTTTGCTCAGGAGTGATGCTCCGGGGAAAGTGCTGTGGGGGTGAGTATAGAAATCTGTGCTAATTAACATTTCATACATATGCAATGTCCTGTTTTGCTCATTAGCTGCCCCGTGTAATGCAGGTGCTGCTGTTTGAGTTCCAAGATCTGCAGATGGCCTTCGCCTTGACATCCGTGCACATGGGGGGAAGCAAACTGTCCTGGCTTACAGTAATGAGGTAAAACATGCTCGGTTCTCAACACACCCGGGTGGGAAGAAGGGAACTGTCACAGTAACAAGATAAGGCCTGCTTGGGACTCTGCATACTCTGATGAGGGAGGCAAACTATCCAGTATTACCATAAGGCAGTCTTCTCACAGCCTGCACTGAATGGAACATGTAGGAATGTCTGTGAATTTTACTGCTGGAATACAAGGTGGGATGGAAAGCAGACTTATACAACATACAAGCTTGGAACTCACAATGGTCATGATAACAGTTTAAATTTCAGCTTCAAGTCTTACAGTTTTGAAGGATAAATATTAAATGAGAAATAACTGTAGAGCTTCAGTAAAAATCTCTGGGGACCATAACAGATCACAAGCTGAGTAGGAATCCATCTGTACAGTTTGCAAAAAGAAGAGAAGGCGGAGGGAGAAGACCTGAGGTGTTCTACATGAGGGCTGCACATGACAGAAGGTAATTATTTTGCTCTGTTTGGCAATAGAGAAGCGTCAGCAGGAATACTTTACCATTTAGGCACTGCAGCTAGGATACATACAGCCAAAATGAGAGAGAGGACCACAATAAGTATATGTTTAGAAACATAAAATGAACAAGACTGAAAGAATTGGGCTTAGATAGACAAGATTGGATTGAGCAGACCTGTGAATGTGAAATGTTGCTGTAAGAAAGTTGTAGTAGCTGTAGGGTGAGGGGGGTTTTTTTGTGTTCTGTGAAGCTTACGCACTTGATTTTGTAACAAGGCTGATTTTGTTTCAGTTTTTACATTGGAAAGCTTCCTGTGAAGCACTAGAATAAGTTACTCATCTGTAGCACACCTCTAAGGTCTGCTTTCCCAGGAATTTTTAAGAACAAGTGAGACAAAACTGTCATAAATGCACAGGCCTCCTTGTTCTTGTAAAGGGAGAGGGACTCAGTAGGGATCTTCAGTAAAGTAAATTGGACACTAATTCAAATACTTACCTGCAATCAGGGAATTATATTAATTTGATTATTAATTTAATTGTAGTCTAGTCACTTCAATTTTCAGGGGTTTATTTGCATTCTTCCACTGATAAATACCAAAAGTAGATGATGCTGTGGGATGAGTTGCTAGAACTGATGTCAAATATGTTATAGAGGGATGCTGAATTTCCTTTCTATACATATGCTAATGCAGTGGAAAAGTAACTTGATGCTAAAAGCAGCAGCAGAGGCCGAGCCTGCCATGCTGGGTGAGTCGTCTTAGCAGCCAGGAACTGAGTGACCATCCCGGGAGTGTTCCTGTGTGCGTGTGGCACTCGGGGACATGGTTTAGTGGTGGACTTGGGTTAAGTTTTACATATAAACTCGATGGTCGTAGAGGTTTTCTCCAACCGCTGTGATTCCCTGATTCTATCACTGCCTCAGCTAAACTTCTGCCACTTCCCTTCCTTTCCATAGCAGCTTTCTGGCTGTGGAGTCTCGGTGTCACCAGGAGATGGCACAAGAAGCGCTCTGCAGCGTTTCAGATGTTGGTGCTGCGCCGGGGGCAGCGAGTGGAAAACGATCGGCCGTCCAGATGTCTGCCCAAATCTTGCCCATTAGAAACATGCAAACATAAAATGGCAGGGGGACTTAAATTCCATTTGTAAAACGAGCATGTATTTACATTCAGCAGCGTTCAGCTGCTCCCTTTAATCTTTTAGAGAACATGCACACACATCGTCATGGTTTTAAATCCTATTTGCCTTCTATCCATGTGTAAATACAGTCATTTCTGTAAAACCTGGCAAAAGAATTACACTGCGCTGTCTGGAAGAACCGTAGACATTGAATTACAGGTTGCAGGGGCAGTGTTAAGCATTTTAACCTAACTACATTCCTGTCCCCACCCACTAAGCCCAGCTTTTCCCTTATCAGTAAACTGAGGGAATGTCAGTACAAGTCTGTACTCCCTGCTTGGGATAAGTGAAGGCAGACGCACAGTGTCATTTATGCTCTGTTGCTACAGTTATTTATCCTGCCAAAGTTTATCCTGCCTATTTATCCTGGCTCTTATTCAGCCAGTAGTAACATTTGCAGGATACTTGATGGAAGTGACTGAAATAAAGAAACTGGGAAGAAAGTGTAGAGGGAGGAATACAGATGAAGGGGAGAAATAACTAAAAATGTGAATGGGAGAAGAGCCTTGAAGTCCATAAAAAAAAAAAAGTAACTATTATTTCCTTTTCATTTGAACAGACTGGTTTTGGAGCAATACAAAAACCTGATTTATTTTAGGTATAAGTTAGGGGGGAAGGAAGGGTCAGTAAAACATTTTCACTGCTGAGACCAATGCATTTCAAAGCAGCATTGTATGGCATAGACCAGGATGGACACAGAGTGTGATAGATGTCGCAGGGCTGCCAGCTGTGATAGCTCATTCTCCTGCTGACTGACTCATCATGCTCAAATGCTAACTTTAAAATCAAGGGGGAAAATTAGTCATTCTTTAATAGCCAAAATCGAAAATTACTTTCAAGAATAATAAATGCTTTGGTCAGTATAATTTCTTTAATTTCTTTCTAAATTTCTTTAGAAAGTATTTGTGGGAAATATGAATGTAATGGGAAAATTCTGATTTAATGCATTCTTACTTTTATATGTTGCTAAATGTAACTTTAGAAGTAATCATCATTTAAAAAAAATATCTTTCAGCAAAGATTGACAAAGGCCTCGATGTAAAATGTGAAGTTCACCTCTGTTAGGTTTTGATAAGATTGCAAGGTGTCTAAGTGTGTCTAATTGTTTTTAAAGTCTAATTTCTACTCTAAATAGAGTTAAACCAACTACAGACTTCTAAGCAGTTTCATTTGAGCAGTGTCCATAGAGATCGCCCTCTGGCAATATGATAGCAATGAGTGCTGAAGTAGGATTTATGTTCCTGAAACTTGGATGGGTTTCCAGCTTTTGGAAGTTTGTCTAATAATAAATAAATAGAGAAAAGACTCTGCTGCTGTACCTTGCTTCTGTAACAACAGCTGTACATGTTCTAAATGTGGTCCTGCTTCATACTGAATTTGACTTTTTTTAATGAGCTTAAATTTGGGTAAAGAGCCATTAAAACTAGTAAGTGTTTTCTTTTTTAAGTATTTGCAGCATGTCTCTGCAGAATATATATATTTTAAAAACATTTCACTAATTCTTTTTAGCTGCTGGTGACAGCCTTGTGTTAAGGAGCCATGGGAGCTCTTGGCATTTTGAGTGCTGTGTTGATTTAGATCAATTCCAAACATGGTGAGATGTTTAATTTTCATCTGTGCATTGTCACCATGTTTATACCAGGCCCTCCTGGTATTTCTGCACATATGGTCTTTAAATGCCTCATGGAAAAGTAGTTCTTATTCTATCAAAGAGGAAAGAAAATTATGATAATTGATAATTAAGTGATTGGTTAGAGGCCATTTGTAGTGCTTTTAAGTCCTAAATAGTGATTATTCAGAAACAGGATGTTTGGATAAACACATTAGGGCAAAGACCATGTAAATTGCACAGCAGATGCCAGCAGCCCTTGCTTCCCTGGACAGACCTTCGTGGGAAATCTGCATGTCCACAGGTGAGCACACGGCCCCTGTGCAGAATAAACTGCCTGGTTTTTACTCTTTGAGTTGTATCACCACCTAGCCACTCCTAAGAACCACAAATTCCCTCTACTCTAGTCTCACAGGACCCTCCAGTGCTATGGGAAAGGGTCCCCTGCTGGTACAAAATGACAGTCCCTTCCTCTGGTCTTGTGTACCCAATGCAGCAAGGCCAAGCGGTGGCAGTTCTCCCTGGAACCTGTGGGGAACCCAAGGTAGTCGGCACCCTCAGTTCTCTCTCTTCAGTTCCTCTGTAGCTCCAACAGCAAGGGGATATCTCAGCACAATCCTGCCCCTCTGCAGGGCTCTGAGCTGGCTTTTTTTTAGGGCAGAGCTGAGCTTTGGGCTGGAAGATGTGGAGCCACAATCAATTCTCAAGGGCTGAGATGTAATCCCAAAATATTTCTATTATCCAATACTTCTAAATATTATCAACTGTCTAATAGGCAGCCAGGTACGTAGTTCTGCAGCTCCTCCTCAACATGAGATCAGTGTTGTGTGTGAAGATTTTTGCAAAGGGGAAGGGGAAGGTGCTGCCTCCCCAAGGAGGGCAGCTGTGTATTCTGCAGACATCTGCATAGAGCATCGCCATTATCTATGGTAATGGATCTCCAGACTCCTGCTAGTGGCAATCATCTTGGTATGTCTGAGCTCTTTGTCTCTGCCCCCCCGTAGCAGCAGAGTAAAAGCTGCTGTCTGTCCCTGCCCTACTCTGACAAATTTCATTAGCAGGAGCAGGTTTTCATCCCGTTGGTAATATAACTTGATTTCAAACATGGTATTTCTGAATCACAGTTTAGCAGGAGATTTTCAAACAAGCATTTAATGAATAACAGATAGAAACAGAAAGAAGGCAGCTTAAGAAATTTAGATAAAATTAAACTAGCAGCTGTTAAATATTGTAGCAGTCATTATGTTCAGAAGTCATCTGGTACCTATCCAGGAGACTTATACATTTTGTGTGTAATGGAAATGACATTTGGTTTAATCTTGTCACACCATGATCAATTTGTGTCTCTGGGAGCTCAGCATTTGACACCATCTTTCTGCCCTGCCCAATACAATGCAATTAATAAACCATCAGTGTATAAAGATGTAATTTGCAGCCCCAATGGTAAAAAGTCTTCAAATCAGTAAAGGCAGATGTATCACTGGATGATAAAACTCAATATTTTCTATTTTCAGAGATCCATCATAAGTCATTTATTCTTTTTGTTCTATATGACAGCTTGTCAAGTGTCTTTATTTGTTGAAATAAAGCTGGAAAAAGTAATGTCATAGAAATAGACTCTTTCATATTTTTTTTAAAAAAGTATTTATAGAGATATATGTGTAATATCTAAGCACGTAAGTAGAATATAAGTATATTGTTTATACTTATACATAATATTCTGTAAGAACTAAGACTGGAAATAATTCTGGGCACACAGGACATATTTATCTCATTGGGATGGGATTGTGCCCCATCTGTGATGCATAATGCTGTTACAGTGTTCAGAAATATTTCAATTGAGAAGGAAGCTTGCAGAAAAGTTACACTTTCTTTTTCTGATATTCATGAGAATTAGTCCTTGAGAATGGCATTTTGCCTGACTGCAGGGGAGGCTTGGCAGGATTCTGCAAGAAGGCAGTGGCACTGATATTCCCAGTTCTGACTGGAGAGGTTGCTGCCAGGTCACGTGTTAGATGCAGCTGACTGAAGGGACTTGTCCTTCAGTAATTCAGTGAACAGAGCACATTCCTGTATGTCTCCTCTCCATCTCCTGCCTGCTTGGTCTGCTCCGTGAGATATGTTGCCAACAAAACTGTCTAATGCTCAGAGGTTCTGATATTTTAAAGTTCATCCTCAGATTTGTGGTGGGGGAAGTCTTCACATTCCTTTCTTTCCTAAAGAAAGGAATAGCTAAGGACCTGAAATATTCAGGGTGGGGTGGGGTAAGGGGTTGGTGGGGGTTTGTGTTATAAAACAAACCTTGTATAGTCTGCTCAAGTAAACTTTCTAAACTTTACATTGTCAATCAGAAAATGCTTGGGAAGGATAAATGGATGAGGATTCAAATAATTCGATATCAAACAATTCTATTTGTTTGGTGCAAAACCACCACAAATATATATACATATATGTATGTGTGTGAGAGTGTGTCCGACAGGCTTTGTCCATGCTAGAAGTGTTTGTGGACTTCTTTAGGTTGATAACATATATGGAAGGCATTAATGATGGAGTGTTTATTTACATATTTTTACACCATTTTTCCTCCAGGAAGCTTGTTCAGTGGGCTCAGGCTGCAATGTCAATCCCTACCTACACAGGCCAGAAACCAAGGGCCCCAGGAAGGGTCTGGTCATGTATGGTTGTGGTTCTAAATTGGTTATTAGACACCTTTAAATAAAGGTGACAATCATGTTTATATTTTCATTTGGTTAGACAAACTCTTGAACGGTGTCATCAGTGGTAGAGTGAAGTAGGACTCACGCTATGCCATGGAAATGAACAATCAATGAGAGAGCCTAAAAGGGGTTCACAAGTCAAACTTGAATATAGTTCAACGAAACAATTTTCTGGTGAACAAAAAACTGTAGGATTTCTTGATGGATGGATATAGCAACTATATCTGGAGTGGACAAGAGTTTGAAATGTTTAGTTTAGGAAAAGATTGACAAAGAGGATTTTAATAAAACTTTTACTGGATTAGAAAATGTATTTGTATATTAAATATAATATACATATTAATAATAAATTAATATCAATATTAAAATTGAATACATTGAAAGATTTAGACAATAAACTAAGTAAGAGGGTTTTCAGTCTTCAAACCTCTGCCTCACCGACTGTCTAAGAAATAGCACTGTGGTTACAGTAACTGCTATCAGAGAGAAAGTGAATGCTGAGAAGTGCAGCCAGAGTGACAGACTAACAGGTTGGCCAAGTCACAGGGTAGACAGACAGAAGAGCACTGGGTTTGTGTGCAGGTGGTGGTTGAGTGTAAAGCAGCAGGCAAGAACAAGGACAGATAAATAAGATGTGCAATCATGCTGTCTGGAGGCAGACTGATACCAAGCAGGGCTGTGACAGAATTATCAATTATCAGTGCGGTGGAAGTCCCGCTCTGTTCTTGCACAGGAGGGGAGGGTAAAAAGGGGAGGGAGGAATTCGTGATTACCCTGCAGTGAAAAACTGCCCATAAAGCACCGAGAGCCTTTTGTCAATATACTACAGAGGCTTTACTGCAGCAGCCAAGTGTTCCTGTCACACACAAAACCCAAAGATGAATGGGAATGTTTCTGAAAGACACACATGAGGTAGTAAGAAGCAAAAGAGTGGTAGTAAGACAGCGGAGAAGTCTGGATGGACCTGCATAGCTGCAAGAGGTCTGGGAGGGAAGATATGACATGAATTCTGTAACTCGGCAGAAGTCTCAACAGAATGTTAATTCTAAGGCAGTAATTGTCATTTTCTGATTAGTTAGTCCAGAAACCATACTTTTATATAAACTACCAGAAACCTGTCGATTCATAGAATCCAATGACCTTGACATTTACCTTTTTCTGTTTCATAACCTTCTCCTCCAAACCCCTCAGCCTGTGCCTGGTGCTTATAACCTCATGCTGCAATCCCAAAGAGCCCAGGGAGTGAGTTTCCCCGCTTGCCTGCCTGAAGCTGTCTCGGGAACGCGGTGCTCAGCCCAGAGAGGAGGAGGTTTGAGAAGAATAGTGGGCCTGGTGTTTGAAAAGGAATGGAAAAGCGAACTCCAGGGGAAGGGAGATCGGAAGCAGCGTCCCTTCTCTCTCCAGCGGCCGGGGATGCTGCGCTCCCCCGGGGGTACATTCCCCAGCGCCGTTTGAGGCTGCTCAGCTCCATAAATGCCATTTGCATGGGGATAGGATGTAACAAGAGCTGTAAATCACTGACGGCGGAGTGAATTCCTCAGGGGCAGACACGGCGGAGCCGAGCCTCCCCGAGCTGGGGCAATGTGTGAACGATATCTTTTGTTGGGGGGGGAGGACTGATAGCAATTAGATGATACTTATCTGGCCCTTTGATGTGTATTTACACAAACAACGTTTTCCTCCCGAAGCTGCGGTATAAAGGAGAGGCCCGTGCGCCCCGACACCCTCCTTCCCGGCATCTCCGAAACAAGGCAGGATGACTAAGGCCCCTTTCTCCGTGGAATGGTTGTCCCAGAGCAGCCAAGCTCTCAAGAGCCCCACCGACGGCTCTCCGCATCGGGCATCGTCCGCGGGCCACCGGCCCGGCTCCGGCTCCAGCCTCGGCCGGAGCGAGCGGAGCCCGGAGCAGCCCGCCGGCCCTCGGGACGGGAGAGGCGGCAGGAGCCGGGAGCGCGGGGCGGCCACTCCCGCCGCAGGTACCGCGACCGCCGGGCCGGCCTGGGGCTCCCGGGAGGGGGGCGGCGGATCTGGGATAACCCCGGGCCGGGGAGGCAGCCCTGCGCGGTGGCCGCTCGGGGGCGGAGGAGGCGGGCGGTTCCCCACGCGGTGCCCTGTCCTGGCTGACCCGTTCTCCTTGTCGCTGTCCCCAGGAGCAGGCGGGAGGCCATCGGGAGCGGGGCAGCCGGTGCCGGAGGAGGGTCCCGAGTGCCCGGGCCCCGAGGAGCCGTGCGGCCGCGGCGGGCGGCGGCTGCGCACGGCGTTCAGCGCGGAGCAGATCAGCACCCTGGAGAGCTCCTTCCAGCGGCAGCAGTACCTGGGCGCCGCCGAGCGCCGGCAGCTGGCGGGCAGGATGCGCCTCTCCGAGGTGCAGGTGAGCGCGGCGGCGCGGCTCCAAACGACATTGACTAGCTTGGGTGGCGTTGTAACCTCGTCTTTTCTCCTTCCCCCGTTCCCCTCCCCCAGATCAAGACCTGGTTTCAGAACCGGCGGATGAAGCTCAAGCGGCAGCTGCAGGAGTTGAGGCCGGAGCCCTTCTGCAGCCCCGCTCTCCCTTACGGACCGCAGGGCGGTGTGGTGCCCTTGCCGCTCACATACGTGGCCCGGCCGCCACCTCAGCCCCGGCAAGGAGCTGCCTCTGAGGGCTTCCCTTTGGCGGCACCCGCCCTGGACCTCAGCAGCGCCTGCAGAGCACAGCCCGTTGGCTTTTGGGCAGCACCCTGCTTTATAGGGTACCAGGACCCCAGAGCTTTCTTGCTGGGTGTCTGACCCTCTGATACGAACTGACTGAAGAGGATTTGCACTACTGATAGATATCTGGGCTGCCCTCGTCTGTAACTGCCTGGTGGACTTATGATGCAGCACCGATCTAAACATTTTCAAAGACATTCTGGACAATTTGAAGCATGGACTTCAGGCCCTTGCATTTATAGGCAACTGTAAAATATAAACGGGGTGGGACAAACAATAATATAAATGAAATCTTTTAATAAACCTAATTTTTTCCAGCTTTCATGTGAATTCCTTTCTCGAGGATTGTAGAGGTATTCATCCTGCCCCAAAAGAAAACTGTTCTTTATTTAAAGAAGCATAGATTCCTTCTTATTAGATTTGTTCTGCCCCCCTGCAATTTACTCTGCGGCCGAGTGCAAAAAAGCATGAATTTGCCTCTGTCTTCTAAAGCAGGTATCCAACCCCTTCAGCTACTTAGTAAATGAGATTTTCTGTCATGGAATTGTACTTTTAGCCAAATATGTGTATACACCTGTTGCTTAATACTGGGCTTGCTATAGTAGCAGAACAAATGCTTTTAAAATTTAAAAAAATATTTTTTACGTATGAATGATATTATATCCTAAAGTTTTTATAAGCTGCCTCAGCAGATTAGTAAGAACCTCTTACTTAAACAGATCATGGAAAAGATCTTGAAAATTCTTACCTACAAAACAGTATCTAGTCATCTCACATGCAGTTTTCAGGGTACAAGGGTGATGATCAAAAGAATTTTAACATTCAGAAGCTGTTTTTCCATAAGTGGCAGTAAAATTCCTTACCACTGTACTATGTACTTTTAAATTTGGATAATGAGCTAGTAAATTGATGATAAAAATGGCCTGATTTCAGGCCAGAAAAAGGGATCTGAAAAATGATCTTTGATTGTAAGTTGACATAAACCTTTCAAAGTCAATTGTCAACTAACATGAAAAGAGCCATAAAAATTTCCATCACTTTAGAGGTGATCTGGGGGGGTACTAGAAGATTTCCGGCACACTGGTAATTTAAACTCCTCTAATGAAAGGTCTGAGGGTTCTTTGCCAGCCTCCTTAAATGTCCTTTGTATACAGGGGCCAATCTGCCCCTTGAGTACCCTTACCTAGTACAAAGCAACATTATATGCTGCTGTGGGCAGTGGGCTTTGCAATCACCTCTGGAACTCTTTGATTGTCCTGTAATTATGTTGTATTTTTCTTGTCTTTTGAGATATTAGTCTTTTATTGCAATTGCACAAATTGTGTGTCTCTAATGCAAGAGTTTCAGCTAAATTAAAAGGGCTCAGGTGTTATCAATCTTGCTGAGAGCTCAAGAACATTATGCAGTTATGGATTAAGGAAGTTTGTTGACACGTAAGTAAAATTCCCATTCGATGGAGGCTTATGTCTCGAAGTCAGGTATCATTAAACGGTAATACCGATTTGAAGAAATCTCTCTGACTCTTTCAAAAACATCATTAGAGAACTGGGCTGTCTCCAGAAAGAGCTGCAATTGTGAATATTTTCCTCTGCTCTAAAGCAGTCATGTTTAAAACAATAAAACAGTCAAGGCCAATAAATGTACAGTTTACCGTAAAAAAATATAGTATTAAGTGTTAGCCTCCATGTGGCTATTCTGTTTTCAAGGGAATAATGGTTGAAGGGTTAGGCCTTCCCTTTATAATCTTGTATGGACACAGAGGAGATCCCCACCACTTCTCCAAATTCTCTGCTCAGCCAGTACAAATGGAATATTGGTCATAATGGGGAGCTGGAGGTGAAGGGACGGAGCACTGAGGGCACCGGGACCATCTGCAGCGTTGCGGGAGCGCCCCGCTCCCGGACCAAACGGGGGAGGGTGAAAGGGAAGCGGGCACGGGCAAAGAGACAGATGAAAAGGCTCAGGAGGAGAGAGGGAGAACAAAGTGCTCCCGCCTGCGGAGAACTGTTTCCCGGGCGGGGAACAGCGGGGTCGGAGTTTGTACACGGGAGGAGGCTGTCGTCATCCACCCACCCCAACGGGAAAAGGGAGAGGCAGGAGCACACCTTATCGGGTCCCCATGTCCCCGGTGACAAGGGGTCTGGGGCGGCTCTGAATGAGCCCTCATCCCCTGGGTCTGCCTTCCCGACCCCTGGGCTCGTAACGCGGGGCTGCAGCCGCCGGGCTGGGCTATCCCCAGGCTGCTCTGGCCGCACCCCAGCTCGGCTCCGCCGCCTCCAGCGGTGCTCGGCGCGGGGCAGCAGCTTCCCCTCCGTGCAGAGGCTTAGAGCCAGGCAGAGACAACCGGCGCTGCCGGGGACACAACGCAGTGCTGCCGTCCCTGCCGTGATTTCAGCCCTCGGGGTTTGTAGGGACCGCGCTGGGACAAGCGGGGCTGCGGGGCCGAGCGGCACCAGCCCGGGGCGGTCTCGGGGATGGAGGCTCAGCGCGCCGGGTGCGCGTGTGCGGCTGCGGCTCTGCGCTCTGGCTGCGCTCTGGCTGCGGCTGGCGGGTTCCGTGCCAGGGGTGGGCGCTGGTTAGCGGGAGTTACGGGGCATCCCAGCTCTGGGCGTTCGAGCTGCAGAACGGCAGAAATCGACCTCTGTTCGAAAGGGTGCTAATGGTCACTTAACATAATGACTCCTTGGCCACAGGTATACTCAGCAAGCACATGAAATACCTTGCCAGTGTTTTGGCAGGGCTAGCTTGCAAATATTGCTCTGTTTCCCGGTAATTGCTCAAATGAACGGGAGCGGTGATGCTCATTTGGCTGCGTCCCTAATGGTAGCAGATTCCTCCGAATGTCTACATGATAATTTCTCTCCGAACTGCAAAAGTCGTCTTTCCCTAGAAGGTAATTACTACGTTCCCGTTGTCTAGAAAGCTTTATGCGAAGTAATTTCATTTTTACTAAAGCTGTCCCACTCTGGCAGTAAAATGTGAATGCACTTTTTTCCTTTGATCTGAGGGAAAGAAACTCGGACTTCATGCTTTATTCCTGCTGGATGGAATTTCTCCTTCACTGTGTTTTAGCCCCGGCAGCAGTAAAGAGGCACTAACGTCAGAGCCGGCCCCCGCACGGGATCAGCCCCTCGCAAGAGATCGGAGCGCTCCGGCTCCGGCACCGCACCCACCGCAAGCGGCACCCGCGGCTGCGCGGCGGCGAGCACCCCGCCTTCGTGCCCTCCATCGCACAGCAATAACCCAGCACCGGGACGCTCTCCGGCAGCACAAAGCGGTGTGGGCTACAAGTGGGAAGGAGGAAAAAAAAAAAAAGGGGGAAAAAAAAAAGCCGAGTCGATTAGCTGGGGAGGAGTAGTTTAATGCTCGCGCGGTGAAATTGTCGGAAACCCCTGGCCCGGCGGCCCTCGAGGAAGAGGCTGTATAATCTGGAAACTGGGCTCCCCGGGGAGGAAAAGGGGATGGGCGGGGAAAATTGCCAGAGCGCTAACTTCAAAGCCCTTCTCCCCTGCAGTGCGTGCGCGGAGGGGGAGAAACCTGATTGAATTAACACCGCGGGGCGGGGGAGCCGCCAGCAGCCGCGCTCCGAGCCTCCCGTCCCAATTTGGCTAAAGCAGCCATCGGGGACTGGGAATAGGGTCGGGGTATATCACTCCCCTACAGCTCCCAGACATGGTGGAGCCACTCCAGGGACCTCTTTACAAACTAGGTGAAGTTATTCGGCGTTGTGTGCTAATCGAGAGAGATCTCGCACTGTTAGGCCATTACATCTAATTGCTGCCCATTATCTCTTTCTTTGATACTCAATTAGATGACAATTAACTTGATAAATCTCACCGAAGTGGAGGGGGAAGAAAGAGGAGAGATTTCTTGGTCTCGACATGTCCCTTTCGTGGAGTTTACTACTCTTCTTTTATATTTGTGTCTTAAACTCCTAGGCTTCGACCTAGTGTTATCCTCTGAAGTACCTAGTAGGGAGCTAATCCCAGTGACTCTTCGGTATTCAGGTAGGCTAAGTCCTTTAATTCTTATTTCAGCTCTTAGTTATTCTGCCTGGGCAATTCTGAACAACTGTGGAGGTGTCACAAGTCCTCAGGCAGTGTGGCGATGGCGTGCATAGAAATTCAAATACTAGTTTATTTCGAGCTAACTTGTACTCAACTTAACTAGGTGCCTTCTATTTTTTACTTCTGCAAAGCACACAAAAATATTTCCCCTATAAGTCGTTTTTAGTGCATAGTGCGCGTTTGCTCCCACAGTCACTGAATGGGAATATCTGGGCTTGCAGCGTGTGAGTCGGGAGGAGAGAGGGTGCAGCGCTGCCGGCTGAATCAGTAGCATTTGTCATTTATTGTGTGTTAGCCCGCATTGTTCCCGTGGGCAAAGGAGCGGCGGGGTGATGGCACTGTTAGTGTTCACGGGTACTTCAAACAGAAAAGCGTCTATTCCCAAACAATCGATCTCGTTGATGCCTAATTGACTATCTAATAGCACCTATCAGGACATCAAAGGAGAGGCTGAATAACCAAGTTAGCATTTCCAAAGGGGAGCAGCGGAGGGTACAAACAGCCATCAGCTGTCCCACCGGCCCGGAGCCCAGCCCGGGCCCTGCGGCTGCCTGTGGGCCTGGGCGTCCTGGGGCCCCTTCTGAAGCAGAGCAAGCTGGCTTGTCTTGCCTGCGCTTTCAGCCTTGTTAAAACCCCGTTCCTTACAATGAGTTTACTTACCTCTGAAGGGCTGCTACACTTCGCCAGGCTCTCTCCTCCTGCTCATTTGTGCAGCTAAACATGTCTTTTTGTGGGATTCGACTGTTGGTGTCTCTTTGGTCTGGGTTTGTTGGGATTTTTGCTTTGTCATAGTGGAGTGGGTGAGTTGCAGTTGTTTTTATTGCCCCCCCATCATCTCCACGAAGATACTGGAAGAATCTGTGCTTTCCGTAAATATAATTGGGATCTGCCTATGATGGAGCCGCTATCCCAGATCTGGTGGCCTAGTACATCAGCTCTCAATCTATGATAAATGCTATGGTAGTTTGGTCTGTATATTGTTTTGGGGTTTTTGTTTTGTTTTGTTTTGTTTTTTTCCATGGTCTACTTACAGACAAGGCTAGCAAGGCTAGCTTCAGTTTGCAACATGAAGATTTGCCCAACTATGCTAGCAATTATTCCCCTTGAGAAGGGCTATTTTTCTGTTAGAAAAATATGTCCACTTTTTCTTATGTTTTCATGCAAAATAAATGTGATGGTCTGCTGAAGGCCTTGGCACACCAACAGCGTTCCTGGGCAACAAAATTACTTCAGCAACTGGCAAAGGATGAGTATCTAGTGTCTCTCGTGCGGGAGATGCTGCAGCCTGAAGGATGGGCTGGACTTTCCCTAGGCAATACCTCCACGCTGTAGAGCTGCTGCAGTCCTGCCTGTTCCCATGGGTTTATATTCCACGTGTACACAAAGCCACAGATGAAATATTCCCAAGCATATCCCCAGTGAGAGAAATCTACCATTTGTCCTCAGAAGCCTTGTAGAGCTCACACGAGAAGAGCACTCTGTCCTAACAGCCCTGTCTGTGATTATCACATCCTGGCATGAATCACTGCACTGACATTCAGGGTATCATACCGAGTTACAAGGGTGCTTAAGTTTTCAGTACACTCTTGAAGCAGCAAGCATGTTTCTTATGGTTGTAAGGCTTGCATACAAAGGCAGAACAATAAATATTTTGGCATGTGATTTGGAGAAACGGGTCCACTATGTTCTTAATGTAACACATGTAAGAAAAATCCATCCATTTTTCAATATAATACAATATTCTGAAGTTCTGAGTATGCCGAATCTTCATGGAAAATGCATCATTGTGATCCATGAGAATTTAGATTTGTTTTTCATCATTTTTATATATCACATCAATTGAATGCTGTAAATAATTCACATGATGGAAAAGAATTGAATGGAAGTAAATTTGTTTCTCATATGAGCCCCATATTGCTGCAAGGTGAGGGGAAGATTTAACTGCAGATGCAGCGCCTCTGTCCACCCAGGGTCGTTAAAGTTTTCAAGTTTCTCAAGCTGCCACCTCTTTCTAATGGTACCTACAATAGCCACATAACACCTTCCACACTTTTCCCATCTGTTCCAGGGGTTTGTGGTTCACAGATGCAGCTACTTTCATCTGGAGGGGGGGTTTCCTAGTGTTGGGTTTAAATAGCTCGCTAAATAGGTAATTCAGATTGGAGTCTAATTAAAAAAAAATCAGTTTACACTGACTTTCAGAAAACAGTGGGACAGGTCAGCTGCTTCCCTGCATTCCCAGCCAAAGGAGAGGGAGGAAATGGCAGAAGCTCTTCAGGGTTAATAATAGTTCTTTTCTATAAGACACATAATGTATCAACGCAAATGTTGGTCTCCTTGGGCACAGCGCTGAGTGGTCATCTCGTGGCTGGGTCAATTTTGGCAGTTGGGGATGAAGTGTCTTTCCTAGAGGGTAGTCCCTGGGTGTTTCTGAGTGCCGGGGTGAGGGGCTTGCAGGCCATGGGGGACCCAAGGCTGCCTGGTTTGGCACAAGTTTCTTCTGCTGGAGAAACGGTGGGGGAGGCTGTTTGCTGGGTACGGTGTGCTCAGTTTAGGAGCTCCTGAATACCAATGGTTTTCGTGTATTGTCTCTAAACTTCCTTTTGGTGAGGTAGACAGGCTCTGAAGACAGCACTCACTGCTTTACCAAGGACAACTTGCTGTGAATGAGTTTCTATGTGGCAAAACATGAGTTTTTCTGCTTGGGTTTGTCCACATATGGGGTTATTCAGAAATTGCTGTTCTGAAATAAGATCGGAGATAGCATAGTGATGTGTTTGTTTCAGAAAAAGAGGGACCAAACACAATCGGAATAGTTCAGGAATAGTTATTAAATCATGAAGTTATTAAAATGAATGTGCAGGCTCTTAGTTTATTTTGGGAACAGTGAGTGACTATCCCAGCTTGACCGAAATGTGTCTAGGACTTAGATGTTCGTGTTCCAGTGGTTTTGGTTGCATCAGCGGCACTCACAGTTATACGTCTCGGCTCCAGGATGGGATCCAGCTGTGTTCAACTGCTTGGGCATTTACATCGGCTTGTGCATACCAGCCAAAATGACAGCCTTGTGCCAGCAGCAAGTGAAACTCTTTTAGTGGCTGTGCCCAGCACCCCTCAAAGAGCAGGGTGATCTCTCCGTCTGGGCTGTGTCGAGGCAGCAACAGCCTTTCCCATCCCTGCCCTGAGGGGATGGTGTTGAAAGCAAAGCTTCAGGAGGCATCCAGCTCTTGGGCTCTGTGGGATTCGTGAGGTGTTTGCATTGCTCAGGTGCCTGGGCTTTGTCCCTCCCCCGGGGCCAGTGTCGGGATAAGCAGACTTTGTGGGATTGGGAGGGGTCGATAACCCTCTACCCATTCCCACATCTGTGTGGTCGATAGAGGGTCGATAATCCTCTACCATCCCACAGAGTTACGGGAACAGCTGAGACAATGAAAACGAATAGCACGAATATGAGGGGGGTTTTGCAAATGATTTTCATAATAAAATGGGGAGGTGGTTTAGTGGGGGTTTGGTTGACTTTACTTTTCCTTTTAAGAGAAAAAACCAAAAACCTCACATTGCCCGTGTGTGTGGGAACATTGCTGTGTTTTAGAAAGGAATAGACTACTTCCCTGTTGGACCCAAGTTTATAGTGTCCACTCCTTCCGGTGATGCACCTGAGCAGGAGCTCTGAGGATTTTGGAATCGTCATTGAAATTGAGGTCCTATCAGAGCGTTTACGCAGTTAGAGGGATTGGCGCTCGCTTCTGTTCTCTTTTAAGCGAGGGTTAGAATGTAAGTTATTCAAGCATCGTTACTGCCGGTGTGCTCGTGGTCGGTGCGGTACTTTTTACTGGCGTGACCAAAAGGCCGGTGAAGTTGAACAAAAGAAGAACCTGGAGACGGGCTGAGCTGCCGAGATGGCTCTTTCCCCCAGCCAAGCCGTGCTGGCAGTTGTCTTGGTATCCTCCCTGCATTACAAGGGCACCGTCCTTCTCGGGAAGCGGCATATGGATTGGGGTAGTATGAAGCTGATGAGGTGCGAGCTCCGCTGCTCGCTCAATGCTTTGATCACTAAACGATCGGGAAGATGGGTTACCTTTTCTGGCTAGACGGACGGCGCCAAGTTCAAGCTGAGAGGGCCCGAGGCTCTGCTCACCCCCAGCCTGGCTCTGGCCCGGGGAGTGAGGGGTGAACTTCGCGGATAGGGACTTCTTGACATTGGCCCCCCATGGCTTTTCCCAGGGAGGGATAAGGACGGCGGGGCTGGCAGGCTCTACTCGAGGTTCTTTATCCCTCATCCCTGCCCCGGCGCCTTGGTGCGGGTCCCGGGACTGGTTTCGGGCATCTGTGCAATGTGGGACCCCGCGACTGAAAAGGGAGCGGTGAACCCGCGCTGCCACCGGCAGCCACGGTGTCTTCAGACGCCCGTTTGCGGGGCTGGGGCTGCCCGTGCCCCGCCCTCCAGGGGAGAGGGGCAGCTTTGCACTTCAAGGGGGTCCCCCGGCCCCGCAGACACGCTGGAGCCAAGGGCTGTAGACATTTGCCAGACGTGTGAACTTTTCTCCTCGCTGGTAGCTGTTATCTCTGCTCGATTCCCACTTTGATGTGCGTTCGCACTTACAAACGACCCCTCCCGGGACCGAGCACCCATATAAGAGCGGGCCGCTGCCGTGGACCGCCCAGCGCCTCTCCGCCATGAATCAGGCTCAGATCCCTTCGGCAGAGAACAAGCCCCGCGGGGTCAGGCCCCACATCTGCTGTGCGCCCCCTCCCCGCGCCCCCACCTCGCTGGGCAGTCCCACCCTCCTGGTCAGAGCCAAGCCCCGACGGGGCAGCCCCCAGCCGGGCCAGCCCGCCGACAGCGAGCCCTGCGCGGCGGAGCGGAGCCGAGACGGTCCCCGGGATACCACCGACCCCTGCCCGTCGGAGCCAGGTGGGTGAGGAGGGAACGGGAAGAGAGAGGGGGGGGGGAGCGGGCTGCGGATCGCCGGCACCCCGGCTCCCGCCGGTGCAACGGCCTGGCAGGGCTGAGGGGCGGCGGAGGCACCGCCCCAGCCGGGGCAGGGGCCTCACCGCCGCTCCTCCTCCTCCCTGCAGCCCCCGACGGCGGCTGGCTCAGCGCCNGGAGCAGGTCTGCCGGCTGGAGAAGACCTTCCAGCGCCAGAAGTACCTGGGCGCCACGGAGCGGAGGAAGCTGGCGGCTGCCTTGCAGCTCTCCGAGATCCAGGTTAGTCCCGCAGGAAGCGGGTCCTTCCCGGCCCCGTTTGGCAGGAGCAGCCAGGGTCGGCGGTTCCGCGTGTGTCTTTCCTGCCTGCGACGAACAGACGTAGCACTCTTTGAGTTTAGTAGGGGCTGTGTGGGATCCCTCGGGGATTATTAACGAGTTACCACTCCGGAAAATTTGCGGCACTTCCTATCGGGAAGCTATCAAGTTTTTTTTATTCCTTAGTGAAGTCAACTGTCCTTGGATATAGGGCGATCTGCATGTAGATTAAGCAGTGCTCATGATATCTGGTCTTAAAGAACTCTAATGGATTATTGCAAAATTCCTGAACGCAGCCACTCTTCCCTCTACACCCTTCAGGTCCTCTGCCTTCTGCTAAGCAGGGCAATAGCATCAGTCCGGCTGTGTCAATTCCATCTGAGGCAAAATGGCAAAAGCAACTGTGATACGGTTGCTCATAGCTGACACAATATTTTTAGGCAAAGTCCCCGATTTGTCTTCTGCATCCCCCCCTTTTTCTTTTTGTTGCTTAGATTAAGACCTGGTTTCAGAACCGGAGGATGAAACTGAAGAGACAGATACAGGACCACCAGCACAGCCTCGTGTCCCCTGTTCCAGTCCACAGCTACGTCCCGGGAACCTCACCAGCTCTGTTCCAGGATGGTCTCCACTACCCCTTTGCTGCCCAGCACCAGAGACTCCTGCCTTTTACTCCGATGCCTGCTGTGCAGTTCAGCTTCTCCTTTCCCAGATATGATGCATCGCATAGCACCCACCGCTTTATGGCAAATGAACTGCCCTACTACCATCAACACCTTCTTCCTCATCCTTCTTTCCATCCAGTTATTCAGAGCAAAATGGACAGGCAATGCCACCCTGTATATGCATTATAGTGAAAAAACAGTGTTTTATACTGTGATGTATTTCATGCTCAGAATCTCTTGCCTGATTTGGAAGAATGTCTTTATTAAGTTAAATGTGAACATGAATAATTTTATATTTGATAATTATATTAAATATTAATCTAGTCTAAAATGCATTATGTAGATGGTTTTCATTGCTTCCTCAAGTTTTTTTCATAAGTGTGTGTATATATATATAAATAAAATACGAAGTTATATGTGTTAACTCTATAAAAGTTTGCACTTGTGCAATGCAAACTGCAGTGGTCACTTGTTCTCCTGTAAAGGTGATGTATTTAATGGTTAAATACATTTCGTCTGACTTTCCCAGCCTCCCACCATGACTGTCTGTCTGATGCTGAGTGTTTGGTAGCCTGGGCAGAGGCAACTGCACCCAGTCTCCCTGCGCTGTGCTTTGAGCTAAGTACATCCGCCAGAGGAAGGAAAAGCTGTCAGTAAATTTCTCATCTGGATATAAGTCGAGTATTACAAGTCCAATCCCATCTTCCACGTGAAGGCAGCAGAGGTAATATTAAGTCAGCATGTCTTTAAACAGGAATTAACGGATCAGGCCTTCATTATGGAATTTTAAAGTTTTACAATTGCCAAAACAACACTAGGCAAAAAAAAGTTGGGTGTAATTGTGCCTGGTTCAAAGCCATATCGTCTGAATGGGACTGTAACCTCAAAATCTGTCTCACTACTAGAAAACTATTATTGCGTAATTTTCAATTTGCACTTTTTTAGCAATTTGATCTATTTCCTTTAAACATGTAATGTTTTATTTTAGTAATCCTGAAATGTGTTGAGGGTTTTCAGTGCTTACTGGTAGTGGTGTTCACTCCTAAAAGCACTTAGTTAACACTTATTTCTTAGTCTAGATTTTAATGAAGTTTCGTTGATTCACCTGTAAGATCTTTTAAATACATTACTTGATTGTTGCATTGTGGTCTGAATTTCCACCCTCCGCCCTCTAATTTAGTGAGTCACCAAGAGTTTCGATGTAATAGCCTAGGGGCTTCTCACTTGTGAAAAAAATACTTGGAAAGGGTAAAAGGAATTTTCTGTAGAGTGATTTCAAAGTGACCTAGAAAGGCACAGGTCGCCCCTTCACTGCCCGGCTGTGTCACGGATCAGTGCTGCCCTGGTGGGGCATAGAGAAGGGGTGTGGCGGGGAAATTCCTTCGAGTGTCTCCCAACTTCCTCTCCTCCCTATCGTCTACCAAACGGGATGGAGGGGGGAGCTGGGGAGGAGGGTAAAGGGACACGGAGGGTGGAGGGAGAAGAGGGGAAAGGGAATGCATGGCGCAAAGCTGTAGGAGGCCCCCTTTTTTTGCCTTGTGAGCAGAGGAAGGGAGGGTTTGGGTTTCTTTCTTGGTGGTGGTGGTTTTTTGTTTTGTTTTGTGCTAATTTTCCTCTCTTTGCAACTGCAGAGTAGTCTAACCATCACCTAGCAAGCAAGTTAGATTGGTCCGGATTGGGGAAGGAGATGTAGTCACACCTGCTGCAGCTGCTTTATACTGATGTAAGTAAGTATATATATCTCCTCTTATCCACTGTCTAAAGGCTCGGCTTTGGCACTTTCCATAAAACTAAATCCGTGACTTTTAGGAATAGCCCTAAGTGTTCGTAAGATCATGCTTAAACTAATTCTGCAGTTTAAAAATTAAGTAGGCTATCAAGTTACAGCCGCAACTTTTGGAAGTAAAAAGTGATTTTTTTCTTTTTGAGTGTCCCAAGAGACCTGAATTGGTGAACAATTCGTTTTCATAAGCAGATTTAATTTGCAAGTATGCTTGACATTGGCATCAACATACATGCTTGCCAGTTAATTCCTTATCTTTGTCTCTATTTTAGTGCATAAATGCAACATGTCCAACAACCAGGTGAGACTACGTGAAGAACAGTGCAGAATATACACTTAAAACAGAATACTGGGCAACTTGTTCAGTTTTGTTCATAGCTTTTTCATGTCTTTTTGCTCATGTTTTACCTTTGGTAACATTTTAATTTAAGTGCACTTGGCTGTTGCTCACAAATGTTTCCTTAAAAACCCCCACTCAGGTAGAACGGACAAAGTTTTTAACATCATTGCCTATTAAATTACATAGTTACTACATAAATTTCAGTGTAAATAGTACTCCACTTTTTTAGTGGAGATCCCCACATGATTATAGGTTATTTTCTGAAAACTTTTAGATAGGAAATTTTGTATAGAAACTTCCATACAGCATGGTGAGGACTGTAGGAATAGAGATTTCATGTCTTCCACTTCTGCTCTCAGTATAACTTCTCCAATATGGGTAAATTATTTTCTTCTCTAATCAAAACTTTTTTATGCTAAAGAAAATAATTCAAAGAATTTTAATTTATTTAATATAACAAAATAAGTTAAATAGTTACTCTTAGAGATATTTGGCGCTTTTTTGAGATTACAAATATTCGTTGACATTTTTAACAGGAAGGAAGATCTGGTTGGATCATCAGTCTTTTATGTTCGGTGGTTACAGTCATTGCAGGAAGCACAGAAGAGCAACAAGATAATCCTGGCCCAGGAGGCAATAGTAAAGCTGGACTTGGCAAAACTGTCTGAAGAGACTGAGCTGGAAGAGAAGGTGACAAGGCAGGGTTTGGCATAGCTGGGTGAAGGGAAACAGCAGAGGTAGCAGAGACATTGACATCCACCCCATGAGGGTAGCTGGATGTAGCCGTGTCTGGGTAACAACGATAGGGCAGAAACAAGCCCGAGAAAAGAGCTTCGATCCTGGCATCTTGAGTCTGGCGTTTGAACTTCATACGACGATTCTGAAACCAGGTTTTTATCTGAGGATAAAATATAAGAGTCAAGAACCAAACCCCTTATCCCCTTTCCATATAGTAACACACCCTCTAAAGGCAGACTTACTGTCAAAGTAACAGAATGCATTAACAGTAAAGGTGTAGGGCTAATAACGCCGGTCTACATTTAATGCAGACTAATGGTCTTAGCATGATGAGGAATTAAACCGTGAGCACTCCATGATGCATGGCAAGTCAATACTCAAATATGGACCAGGGATGTAACAGGAGACTTGTGCAGTGGGGCTAAAGGGGCTGGGTAGGAGTAGTTATGTTCAAAAATCCTGCAATGTGCCCGTCAAATAGATACGTAACCGTAAGAAAGAATTAGCCTGAAAACTGAGGTTCTGGAGATTGCAAAAGTACTTTTACCCTCAGCGAAGTTTCAGCTTTTGGACTTGCATTCACCGTTTTCCACTTGCACTTTGTCCCTGGAGCACTCGGAGCTGCCACCGTCGCAGCAGTGCCGGGCGAGGCAGGGATGTCAGTCCGCTCAAGCCCCGTTTGCTGCCGCCGGGGCGCGGCTGACGGGCGGCCCGGGCCGCCGCACCTGCCGAGCTGTCGCTGTCACTGCCCCGTCCCCCGGTGACCGTGAGGTGCCTCCCACCCCCGCGGGGCCCGTGTCCCGCTCGGGCAGAGGGCGAGCCCGCGCTCACCTGGCTCTGGGAGAGGTTCAGCACGGCGGCCAAGCGCCGCTTCTCGCCGGCGCCGATGTAGCGCTGCTCGCGGAAGCTGCGCTCCAGCTCCTGCAGCTGCGCCGCCGAGAACTTGGTGCGGGACCGCGCGGGCGCGGCGCGCTCCGACTCCGCTCCGCGCCCGGGCCCGCGGCGCTCCGCGGCCTCCCGGTCCCGGGGCGAGTCTGCGGGGACAGATGGGGCCGCCTGAAGGGGGGACCCTTNTGGCGACCGAAAGCGCCGCGCCCGCCGCTGTGCGCGGGGACCCCGAGGGCACGGCCGGGACTCACCGGGCATCTCTCGGGCTCCGCCGCGGCTGCTCTGGGCCAGCCACTCCACCGAGAAGGGCCCCTTCTCCATGTCCCCAGCCCTGCCGACCCTCACTGGAGCCGCCCCGGCCGACATTTAAAGCGCGCCTTGCCCGGTGTGGTTTGAAAAGGCCCAAAGCATCAAATGAGGTCGGGGACAAAGAACCTCATTGAGAGGCGCTTTAATCTCCCCTTTCAGGTGATTGTTACATCCGCCTAATCTCCGAGAGCAGTAGTTTGCAGAACTCAAGGCTGCCTGACCTGGCGCCAAGTTCAGCGCGGAGTCGTCTCTCCACGTAGGTGCTGGGAATTGCATCACGGCCTGGGCTTCTTCACGCTGCCCGAGCTGCCCTCGGCCCCCGTGATTTCCAATCTTTATCTCCTGCTATGAAGGACGAGGATTCAGAATGGACTGATAACAAAGAAGGACAGGGAGAAGCCTCTTTTATGAGTCTTATATCCAAATTTTGAGCCCCTCTTGCCTGTTTGATGCATTAGGATTGAAAGAATCCCTTTGCTTTTCTATCAGCAAAGGAAGTAGGGACGTGAGGTAGGAACAAGTAAGTAGTCCTCGTCAGATAGAAATCTTGAAGAAACACTGATAAGAGTATCTTATCAAAAAGCCTGTGAGGAGCTCAGAGCTATTTATTGAGTCTGGGACCATAGAGGTTGTTTGAGCTTGAAGTTACTTGGAAAGTGCAGGGTTAAATATTTTTTGGTGCTGTCCACGAGGCAGAGTGCTGCAGTCGGGATTCTCATCTTCCTCAGAAGTCTTAGGTACGCTTGTTGACTTCAGTTTATGTAGTATCAGAGATTCTAAGAAGTCTTCAGGGGGAGAATGTTTGAAACTAGAGGATAGAGACATTTGAAGAGCAATTAACAATTAAAATTAGGTATAATGAAAATTAGGTAATTTTCAGAAAACAGGGTAGGAAGTTTTGAATAATTTGAGTCCATGCCTAAGAATTTATTTAAGTATAAGATTAAGCAATGAGCAGTTGTGTGTCAGGATATTGTACGGGATAGGAAACACTGAGAAAGTTACTAGTTCGCTTGAATCTGTTCACGTCTTAAAACGCCTTCTCCTCTCCCTGCATCCCAAGAAAGCAATGTGTGCATTTCAAAGTAAACAGTTCTGATGTTCTTATGAAGTAGATCAAAGAAGAAGAGTGTAAACTCTGTTCAGAGGCAGCCTGTTCAAGGATGATTCAGATAAGGGTGAGAAAAGAACCACTTTTACGGTCTGAAGTCGGCCTGGGATGGCACAGTCCTTATCCTCGGCAAACACGGGCTAACACATTTACAGGTTGTTTCAGTAAACAGTCACCGCTGCTTGAGTTTGTACAGTCAGAGATAATGAAGCAGCTTCCACGCGGAGCGGAACATGTTTGAGACAATGTGCTAATTCTTAAACTTCAAAGAAATTCATGTCACCTTTTATGAAGGGTGATGTATTTATAGTGAGATGGCGTAAGAAAGATAATGCTGCACTCGCAGCTCTCTCTTAGGTTTTCTATATTTCTCAGGTAGGATTATTTTCTCCCGTAAAACGCAATATAATTTTGTTAACTATGCTGAAGCATGACACACGTAAGAAACTTTTACACTCTGATTTTGAATATTCTTCATACATACACTCATCTCCTTTTATGAAGTCTTTTGTTCTTCTTGTAGTAAAAAGAAAAAAAAATCTCTTGAATATCTACCTGAGTAGTCTGGTTTTTTGTTTTGGTTTGGTTTTTTAATAAACATCACACTTACAGTAGGTGACTACATACGCTTCGAGCTAAGGCAATGACTTGGCTGACCTGACACTTAGGTTTTAAAGAAAAGCTCTTCTGACTAAGCTAACAGAGACACTGGTCGCATTGTCTTCATGTGCTTCTGATTCTACCCACAGCAATTTGCAGCTCTTAAAAGCAATTAAGATGCAAGTTGAAAGTTACAGGTTTTCTTTTTAGTAAAAACCAATCCAAACCCACCACCACCACCGCCCCACCCCCCTTTCTTAGTTTACACAAGGTTATGGTAAAAATTACTGGGTAGTGATTCAGTGCTCAGGAAGATTTGTCTGAAACGGACCATTTCAAATAATGGGCCATTATTTTTTACTTAGCCTGTTTCCTAGTCCTGTAACCCTGTAAATTAATCCTGGAGAAAGCAAAGTTTGGTCTGGAAAAATGAGTAAGTACTAGACAGTTTCTGAAGTGAATCACTGTAATTTTAGTGTTACAAGTAACATCTAACCAGAAGGGTTAACAAGATGTGATTCCTTTGTTATATTGTTTCTCTTTGTTATTATTGTGCTTATTTTAACAGATGAACAAATGTCTTAAAACAACGAAATCTTTTGCCACTATGATGGCAGTTTTTTAATTTGTATTTTAGTAGTGTTAGTGAAACTTGTCTGTTTGTGGGTATTTTGTGTTTTTTATCCTGTGATCATCGATCATGTTAATATCTGAATATATTGAAACAATAGATTGCACAATTTCAAGGAAAAAGCCCTAATTTCAAAAGACACAGGAAGCTAACACAATATTTTATTTATCTCTAAAGCAGCCTTTCAGACTACGGTTTAGCTTGTGAGGCTTCCTTCCTATTTTTTTCATGCGTAAAACCATGTACAGACATACAATGAAAGTGACTCTGGTGGCTGTTTTAGACACTGTCTCTTTTATTGTAAACAGAAGCAGATGATATAATGACTAAAGTTTCCTGCGCGGGCATGTGACTGCACCAAAAAAGATGTATAGTGTCCTATTATGTTAGAAAATCAGTATCTGTTTTATTTTGTTTTTAATGGGTTTTGGTCTTGTTAGTGTGGTTATTTTCCCCTCTAAGATCTTTCTGTTATGTTTCCTTTGGTTGATATTTAAAGTTAAGAGACTTGGGGTATTGTGGTGCATGACTGATTGATTTTGTGGAGGCGGTGTCCTTATTAGCTACAAATTTTATTTTTGCCAGTTGTCATTTGACCTGCAATGTTAGAACTAAACAGGAAGCTCAACAAAACTAGAAGTATCAGTGGCTATGAAAGTAATAAACACCAGCAAAAATATTCTTGAAATACATTATTTTTTAAAATATGCCAATGTTCATGCCGCTGAGTGTTACTGTGATGATTTACATAAGATACAGATCATAGCTTGAGGCAAAGCTCCCGTTAAAAGGACTTTGATGGAGTGATTGGATCTCATAAGCGACCATCACATGAGAGCAATTACAAGTCAAAAGGTAATTGTCGTGTGTTTCTGGTTAGCAATTAGCATTCGTCAGAACCTGTGGTGAAACATCCCATTTTCCATTGATTATCAGCACTTTTTATGAACACGTGGGCTACAAAACCCATGATGACTCAAACTTTGAATGTAAATAGTAAGCTGTAAATGTAGTGGAAGTGCAGCTAACCCACATTTTACTGCTGCGATTTAATGACAGCTTTTCCTGACAGAGCCCTCAGTGAGAACGTCTAGTGACACCTACTGTGCTTTCTGTTGTCTATTTAAGTGTCTTGAAATAACTTTGTGATGTATCTTATAGTTGTTAATGTTTTAAATCATTGCATCAGTTGTCAAGATAATTTCCTGCAGAGCAACAGTTATTCTTCTGATGTTGGTTTGAGCACAGGAAGTCTTACTGCATAGAAGATGTAGTAGGATTTGTCAGTATGCTAGCAATGAAAAACTCTGAAGACAGGTTAATCAGTTATTTTAAGAAATATTAAGGACATTAATCAGATAAAACCGTTACAAACTAAATTAATTTCTGTCTCATACAACGGACTTGCCTATCTAAATGAAGCGTGTTGAGCAGTACTACCAGCTCTGCTGTTGCAAGGAACTGATTCACTCCTCCTGCTGCTGTCCTTCAGGCCAAGTTTTTCCCCATATACTCTGAGTTTAGGTGGCACTCTGATGTATCAGGGAGCCCATTTATGTTTCTAAGCTAGCAGGAAACAGGGGGAAAAAAAAAAAAAAAGAGAAAACGGCTTTTTTTAACAGTTTGGAAATACGCTAGCTCACTGAAAAGTTGGACAAGCTCTTTAACTTGCACGGAGCAATGCTTGAAGCGTGGTAGGAAAGAGGAAGAACCAGGATGATTCATTCAGTAATGAGTAGTTTTATTGCTTTATATCAGTAAATGCAGATGTCTCTACAGTCAGTGGGTCAGTATAATTCTTCACTTTCTCCAGATGGAGGGACTAAGGCAGAACAAAGTGAGAACTGGATTGATGTGCAGATGGGGCTGTAACTCACTATAGCAAATAAATACTGATTTTTGAACACTGCTTCTACTTTCAGGGCTTGCTTTTTTTGCCATCTTTTCTAGCTGCTTGCCCTCTCCTACAGCGCCGCTCCAGCCGGGTGCCGCTCGCTGGCCGCGTCCCTCCCGCTGCCGCTGCCCGCAGGCGCCGGGCGCTGCTGGGGCCGGGCCCGGCGCCGCGCTGGGGCAGCGCCGCCCGCCGGGCAGTGCCGCCACCCTGGGTCGGGGAGTGCTTTTCTTCCTCGAGTCATCCATACCATAACGGACATCATCCTCCCCCCCCCGCTCCCTTTTAATGCAAAGCAATGCTTATTTTTTTATAATTAAAATTCATATTACCGCTTAATCTTAGTTTAACCCTCTCGACGTATTATGTAGCATTAAAACAAACAAACAAACAAACAAAAAAAAGCAGGGAGATTTCGTTAAAAACCTTGACCCTTCTCATGGAACACCTGTCTCTGTTTGCTGTGTCACTAGTCTTTCTTCACTGTAATTTTTTTTCTTTTATCTTTCCTCTCTTCACATGATCTACAGCTTCTCTTACCTATAGCTGTGAGACTTCGGTCCTGCAAAATGGAGAAGGAGAATGGGGGAAAAAAGTAATAGTTTGTTGGACTGAAAATTCAGTCCACATTGTAAGGCACATTTTATGAACTAGATTTAAGATTGAGTAATGCCAGTATGTTTTTACTTTTAAGCCCGTGGTAGTTTGCTAATAGCTACAAAGATTACTTTCAAAAATAAATAAATCCAGAGTGTGCATGCATATCAAAGCTGACTATCAATAATGGTAAAAGGTACATTTTACTGACAGGAATAAGCATTGTAACCCCACCTTCTGAAGGGGGTCGTCCCACTAAAATGAATGGCTTGCAGAAAAGGAAGAGCTCAGAAAAAATCCCCTGAAGGCCCCAAATTCTTCCATCCTAGCAACAGATCTTGTCTTCCAATATACTCCATAAGCATGCAGTCCTTCCGCTCCTTCATCTCTGCTTCTGTAAGCCCTGTCTCCCCGGACCCGCCGCTCCGTCCCGCTGCCCGTGTCCCCATCCCTGTCCCCGCTCGCTGCCGGGCGGTGACAGCAGGGGGAGCGCCGAGGGCGCGGCTGCGGCTCCGGGAAACGTTTGGGGAGATGCTGCATCCCAGCGGGTCCTCTCCGGGGGCTCTGAGAAATCTGGTCCAAGTTCTGAAGAATTAGAACTCGTTAATTAAATTGATGCATCGTTTGTTTACTAGAGCAAGAAACCCTCAGGTTTGTCCCAAATCGAGCTATTTGAGGTCAGATATCGAGTCACGTTTTCCTTTATCTCTCTCTACAATCAAGTGTATGGTGTGTAAATTATCATTAAATTGCAGTTCTTTAGTGAAAAAAACCCCATGAAATTAGCGAAGGCTAATATACAAAGTTGTTCTGGTGGATTTTTTTTTTCCTGTTCATTGGCTCTGGTTTGTTTTTTTTTAATCCCAAAGCCAAGAATTTTTCTTTCCTCTTTCTGTCTTTGGAAAGAATTAGCTGAGGCTCACAAAATTAGCCTGAATTGGTCGAAGATAGTCAGGAGGAGGAGAAAGGTATGATGCATTGCTCCTTTTCAGCATCAGTGAGCTGTTTAATCTGCTCAATTTTCATATATAACTGCAGCTCTCTTGTTCCCATGGAGTAATGAAGCTGACCTATTGGCATCTTAAAAAAGAAAAAATATATATGTATAAAGAAAATTTCATGTGTATGCTGGAATAGTATTTGAAGATTTAGCTTCAGTTTCAGTAACCAATGAATGTAGGTGTTCATAGTATAGATAGTATGTTGCTCCTATTTGTGTTGGTTTTGTAGCAAAGCCCCTGTATTTGGATGTACAGATCATAATTGTTTATTGCTTTTCCACTGTCATTTATGGCACTGCTGACAGTGGTGTTTAGAGATGAATTACATTCACAGGTGTCTGTGAGTCTTTGAAATAGGCAGAGATGAAGATTTTTCTCTAGGATAAATCTGTCATGGGCATTTTGTGTTAGGCAAATTGGGTACAGGAGAAGGGCAAATTTTTTTTTTCCACACTGCAGTTCCAAAGAGGTTCCTAACTATCCTGCCTGCCTAAGCAACTACTTCTCTTCTGTCATTTCTTTCATTATACTGATGCAGCTATTTATGCAGGAACCAAAGGAATTAGATCAGGGGAATAATTCCACTGGGAGGGTGGGGAAGCAGAATTTTTTGTCTGATACTTTTTTTTCTCCCAAGGCAGGTTGGTTCTCTGATCTAGTTTGAAGCCCAGATACAGTGAAGCAAAAGTAGGAATAGGGAGTCATGGGAACTACAGGATACTAGGCATGCATGCACAATGTTTCCAAATATGAGGGCATGATTTCTGAAAAAAGACATATTTTGTTCAATTTTTCCCATTCCCCAGCAGTTGCATGAGCAATGACAAACAGAATGAGCAGCAGGAGTATATTTGTGAAAAGGAACTTTGTTAAAGCTTTCACTGCCCCTTTAACTCAGTGATACAAACTGTAAGGCACTTGCTGGACAGTACAACCCTTAATACTGATTTCCTTTGTATTGCAATGTTTTCTGCATTTTTCCAGCCCTTCATTTTGCACCACTGAATATTTGTTATTCAATAACATGACACGTACCTTGGTATGTCATTTTCATCACATTGTTCCATCTTAGCCTGATATTTTCAGGAGGTAAAAAAAAAAATAAAAAAAATAGCTAAAATTCTGTCTTTCTATTTAAACTGTACAGAATTGGATCATCCTGTCCTTACCTCTTAGGTTTATTGTTCCCACTTAAAATAATCTTTTTATGATAATTAGAGTGTATCTTGCATTATGCCAAAGAAAAAGGGGGGAAGGTCTATCCACCCACACTTCAACCACATCTTTTACTCTTCTTTTAGCCTTGTTCAGGAAGGTGTTTAAGCCTAGGGTTGTGGTTTGTGTTTGAAAGATCAAGCACAAGCTGGATAGAGGTAAAAAAAAACCTTGTAGATTGTCTGTGCTTCACTGTCCCATTGCTGTCCCACCCCTCCTCCAGATTTGGTAGCTCTGGTCCCAATGCCTGTTCAGAGTTTTATCATTTATATGTCCTGTTATTTCATCACTTTATAGACACAGAGAGTGATGTTTGGAGTTTAAGAGCCATTAGAGGTTATGTTATGGCTTGTGGAGTTTTCCCTTTAGCCACAGAAGGTGGGATCAGTAACCAGTGGTGTCAGGAGGGAGAACTAGATTTGCTCTCCTTAAATGATTTTGGAAACATTATGAAAACTCAAAAAAATACAACAACCCCAAAAAATATAAAAATCCAAAATCATATAAAAGAGGTGTTTGTTTAGCAGTTCATGTTCAGTTCAATCTTGCTGCTTGCATCACTGCTACTGTGATTATTATGGTTGACATTTGGCCTGCTATTTTTACAGGTTTCACTCCTAACTCAAACACTTTATTTCCTTCTATTTTTGGTAATGAGTGAGATGACATTATTATTCCTATTAACTTTGAATTTAAACTGTGCATTCTGTGTCATGAGAAAAAAATAATCAGTTGCAGTCCTGTTACATAGGAATCTTGGATTTGTTATAGGCTAAGTTTTAAAAGAGATGTATTACAGGTAAAACACACACTTTTCTGGTGCAATTGCTTTTTAAATTTTATATTAATGTGAAATTTCTGTGAAATATGAGAAACTAAGTTATATGGGGGGTTGTCTCTAGTTTAGTTATACTTTTGTTTGTTTTGTATGTCTTTTTCCACATTTTATGCAGTAGTTCTGGAGATTCCTT